>CAMOHE010043381.1:3406-29790 GCA_946598075.1 Artocarpus hirsutus | reverse complement strand
TTCTATATCACATTAATAACTCAAGTGTGAAATAATTAATTCAGAATTCAATAATTCTAAACTAAATATGTATAATTCATTCTATGCATAAATCCAATATAGTGTTACAGAGGCGGTATTGGGGACCTATGGACCTATAACCCAAGCTCCAATAAATTTGACAATTAATCAAACTCTTTAATTAATGTGTTAAATTTATTAGTTTCAGTGTTACTCCACTAAAAACCTGAAACTGAACTCTTGAGGTTATAGTAAAATTACTCAAAGAAAATTAGCGAGTAGTCCATTGATATAATCATTACATATAAGTCAGTCCTTCATAAATAGTTCATAATAAGAGCTAGGTTCAATTTTCGTTTACCTCTCTTATTATATCTTTATCCTTGAGTACCAATAATTCTCTAATGAACAGTTAATTCATAATCTTATTATGAACGAGCGCTCTACTGTTCAAACCTTGAATTATCACTCAAGAGAACTAATTTTCTAACTTCCACAGGGAATGAATGGATTCCATATCTGTATAATATTATTCTCAGCCATTTATTACATTATGTTTCCAAGATGCTAAGTTATGATCTGTGCTTACACAAATCTTACCATACAAGTCAAAAAACATAATGTCATAAATAGGATCCTAATAAATACTAAGGATTAAGACTGTCAAATCTATGATCATCATAGTGATAAATTTGAATACTCTATTTGTAACAGATGATTATTAGAGATTCATAATTTATCTGGTCCAGTCCTATATAATCTCATTGTATAAAGTACCTCCAATCTAATGTCTCTACATTAATAGTCCGGATAATGACTATTTCATTCTAAATGAGATTGGACCGCACTTGTAATATTTAATTAAAGAACCCAAACTTTAATTAATTATTACGGACTATTTAGATTATTATCTATAAATTTTATCCCTAAGCATATAACACTTATATGCTAAATTTGTAGTCACATAAATAATCATGGAATTTTCTCGATGTTTATAAATGTATTTATAACACATATAATCAACCAAAATAATAATAAATGTCACTTTATTTATTTATAAATAATATGTACAATGTCACAGCTTTTAGGCCACCAAACCCAACAATACTTGTTATCTTCCACCACAATCTAATATTAAGATGTCATTACAATTCTATGAAGACTGCTCACCAAGTTGGATGAATAAGTTATAACCAATTTATGGGTTAACAATAGGAAGAGATCAAAAAACATACATGTGGCACATTAACAATTACCTTGAGAACTATTCAAGGATAACATCCTTATAGATGTATTGTTTAGATTAAGATTGGAACCTATCTAATACTTTTCAACTGGCTTAAACTCCTTTTGGCATTAAAGACATGGCTTGTGTATACTTTGTTAAGGGTGAGCTCGACGCCACCATTGATGAGCCAAACTCCAGGTGGTTGGCCATATAGCTTGGTAAATGGTACGTAGAGCTTATGACTAACCCCGATGACACTGGATGTCATGTCTGAGGTGCTTCTCAGGGTCCCCCGGGCTGCACCTCCTCAGGCTGCATCCTCAGACTGAGTACCAGCTTGGGTCAGATTGTTCTCACTCTAAGGTGGACTGCTACTCGCCATCACTAACTAACAAATGGCAAACAACTCACCGTCAGATGAGAGCCAATCCATCAACAAAGGGACATGACACTTGTCACACACCACCTGACATGCCACGATGTGACACTCAAGTTATGAGCAAAACCCACCTCACACCCAGTCCAAGTAAAGCCTATAAAATAGGACGCATTTATTACCTTCTAGCAAGTAGGCTCCTTCCCACCTAACTAGTTCCTGACCTTTACCGAGCAACCCCTGCCTTGAGCATTAGAGAGCCCTTTTCTGTAGACTGACCATTTCTTGCCTCTGAAGCATCTCTCTTCTTGTTGTAGGTGAATCAGATTAGGTAGAGACGAATAGGGAAGAGCTGAAGACCGTGCGCCACCGCATGTGGTGTTGATACAACGCCGGACCTCAGTAAGCGTCAACATTTAGCGCTAGAAGGAGGGCCCCGCGCCTTTTACTCAAGAACACAAACCACAGCTAGTTTAGAGATCGAGATGGTAACACAAGGGAATGCACGAGATGAAGCTGCCCGACAAGAGGGGTCAGGAGATGCACGAAACCAGCATCATAACCCTGGCAGGCTTACGGGTCACCCTCGAGCTACGAGGTCCTAATCCGGGGGTCAAGGAAGCATGGCCAGGGCTGAACAAGCACAAGACCCGGTTGTCCAAGATCCAATCTGGGAACTTACCAATGCTGTCTGGATACTTACACAGTAGCTCGTGCACCAAGCTCAACGTCAGGCTACACCCGGCCTCCTACCTCCAGCCCTAGCTAACCAGGCTGGAGGTCGGGCGAGACGAGATGCTGACGACCTTAACACAGCTAATACCAAGCGCTTTAGAGGCTCGACTCATGGCATCTCAGCCAATAATAGACTTGTTCAAGAAGGTTGACTCGGCCCTCAAGGAGCATGGGTACCGTCACCACAAAGCTCTCAAGCATCTGTATTTGACTGGCTTGGGTGCCAGGGAGAAGTACACCAAGGTCGCCAACCCGAAGCAAGTGACCGCGTGGAGGGCAAAGCACCTTATCTAGTCGAATTGTCTGAGGATACAAACAGTCGCCATTTTCGGGAACTACAACGCCAAATCGGCAAGTTTCACAACAACTGTTTTGGCCTAGATGACATAGATGCCTTGGACATGCCGTTCTCAGATGCAATAATGTGAGCCCCAATGCCACCCAAATTCAAGGTTCCCTAGATCAAGGCCTATGATGGGATGACGGAAGCAGACGAGCATGTAGAGTTGTTCCGAGGACACATGCTCCTCCAGAATGCAAGTGACGCAGCAAGGTGCAATGCCTTCTTGCTGACACTTACCGACAAGCTCAGCAATGGTTCTAGTGACTCGAGACAGCCTCCATCACATCTTTTTGATAGCTTTTAGATGCCTTCTTGGCAGCCTTCTCCACAACGAAAACAAGGAGAAAGAAGATTAACTACTTGTATGCCATGAAGCAAGGAGACAGAAATGTCTGAGGTTACATCAACAAGTTTACCCGAGCAAATGTTGAGGTCAAGCATGTCGAAGACGTGACCCTCAAGCACATTTTTGTAGGGGGTCTCTAAGATAAGAAACTTACTTAGTCATTACCCTTCGAGCAGCCAAGTACATTTTCACAAATGCTTGGCTACACTCAGAGGTATGCCGATGAGGCAAAATACATGAAGAGCCATAGAGAAGAGGCTAGCCGCAACGGTACAAAGAAAGACAAGAAGCAAAAGAAAGCACCGGAGCAGTCTAATGCTGAGCAAAATAAGAAGCAAAAGAAGGAAAAGAAACCCAAGAAACCAAAGACGCCAACTGAAAAATTTCAAAGTTACACCCCCTGGTAGCAACCATAGACGAGGTGCTCGCCCAGGTGAGTTGAAAACACTTGTTGGTACCTCCACCCAAGCTCAAGGGCAGCAAGATAAAGTAGGATCAAACCAGATACTATGAGTTTCACAAGGACGTGGGACACAATACCCGCGAATGTATCCAACTAAAGGACTAGATTGAAAGACTGGTCCAAGAAAGACATTTGAGAGAATTTGTTGAACGAGTTATAACTCCGGGCTCTGTCTCTGGAAGAAACAACCCACCGGGATGAGACGACCAGAGCCACTCACGTAACAACGGTGGGAACACCTCGAAACCCCTGAACATCGTTCACACAATTTTCAGAGGGCCTATCACAAAGGACACCATAGGTGGGCGGCAGGCTTACGTCTGAGAAGTTCGGCTAATCAAGCGAGGCAAGTTCATTAACATGTTTGAGCATGTGAATAAGATTTTTCACCAACAACACACTCTGATCACATTTACCGAAGAGGAAGTGGACAAATTAATCCATCCGCACAATGACGCCCTCGTATGTGAGCTGCACATTGCCAACAATATAGTACGACGGGTGCTGATCAACAATGGTAGCTCAACCGACATCTTATTCATATAAGCCTTTGATAAAATGAAGATCAGCAATGCTATCGTAGTCCTAGTCCGGACCCCACTTTATGGCTTCACGAGTGAATGCGTCCGAGCAGTCGAGAAGGTCGGCTTGCCAGTGACCTTTGAAGAAGGTGCTACTCGGATCACGTGCGTTGTTGACCTCCTAGTTGTCGATAAACCCTCCCAATACAATATCATTATCAGCCGCCCGACATTGAACGCACTAAAGGCCATAGTCTCCACGTATCACCTGGCAATGAAATTCCCCATAGAGGATGGGGTTGGAGTGATCCAATCATCCTAGAAAGACTCCTGAGCTTGTTATGCCAACGCTGTTCGTGCAGCAACAGCTCAACAATTAAACGTCTTGACCATTCACACAGTCGACGAAATAAATCTTCCTACCGACCCGCTGCCCAAGATGCTATCCGATCTTGACCGCTGACTTTTCGAGGAAGAGGTAAGAGCCACCCCGGTCGAGAATTTGGTGCCATTCAGCTTAGACCCCGAGCATCGCGAGCGCACTGTCCAACTTGGATCCCAGCTGCGATCTGAGATCTAGGCCGATCTCGAAAGGCTCCTTACCGAGTATCGGGACGTGATCGCATGGTTGCAAGAGGACATGCCTGGAATTGATCTGAGCATAATCTATCATCGGCTCAACATTGAACCTAGCCATAAACCAGTGATATAGAAGAGAAGGGCTTTCAATCCGAAAAGGTACGCCGCTATGAATGAAGAGGTCTAGAAGCTTCTCGAAGCGGGATTTATCTGGGAAGTCAAATATCCATAGTGGTTTGCCAATATCGTCCTCATCAAGAAGGCCAACGGGAAGTGGCAAGTCTGCATAAACTACACCGACCTGAATAAGGCTTGCCCAAAAGATTGCTTCCCACACCCCCAAATAGACTAGCTCGTCGACGCAATGGCCGGTCATGAGCTACTCAACTTCATAGACACTTATTCTGGATACAATCAGATAAGGATGGCCAAGGAAGATCAAGTAAAGACGGCTTTTGTTACCAACCAAGGGCTTTACTGCTATGTAGTAATGCCCTTTGGGCTAAAGAATGCCGAAGCAGCCTACCAGCGACTTGTTAATAAGATGTTTGCCTAGCTAATTGGCAAAACAATGGAAGTCTACATTTAGGACATGCTGGTAAAGTCTGTCCGAGCAGAGGACCACATGGCCAATCTTCGAGCAAGCTTCGACATTCTCCGAGAATATGGGATGAAACTCAACCCAATGAAATATGTATTTGGGGTAAACTCAAACAAGTTCCTCTGATTTTTAGTCAACCGACAAGGAATAGAGGTTAACCTAGCAAAGGCCCAAGCAGTTATAGACATGCACTCACCTTAGACTGTAAAAGAAGTATAGAAACTCACCGGCATGATTGCGGCTTTCTCCAAATTTGTTTCCCGGGCTATCGACAAGTGCTATCCCTTTTTTAAGGCACTTAAGGGGAGGTTTGAGTGGAGCAGGGAGTGTGAAGAAGCCTTGTAGAATCTAAAAAGGTATTTTACCACACCCCTGCTCCTGTCTAAACCTTTGTCTAGAGAAATATTAACTGCCTATCTAGCCGCCTCTAAGAAGGCTGTAAGCTTGGTCCTCTTCCGAGAAGAAGGTAGAGTTCAAAAGCCAGTTATTATACAAGCCACGCATTCCATAGTGTTGAGGAACGGTACCTACCACTAGAGAAGTTGGCCTTTTCATTGGTTACTTCTGCTCGGAAGCTTCGGCCTTACTTTCAAGGCCACACCATACGGGTCCTAACTAAGTTCCCTCTCCCCCAAGTTCTTTAGAGCCCATAGATATCAGAAAGGATGGCCAAATGGTCGGTCAAGCTTAGCCAGTATGATGTCCACTTTGTATTGAGGGCAGCCATTAAAGCTTAGGCCCTCGTAGATTTCATCGTCGAGTTCACTGAAGCCGAGCAAGGCACACCTTTGGCTGAGAAGGCACTTATTGAAATACGTGATGCCCCTAGCTGCAGTGAGAATAACGCTACATCCAAACCAGAATGGAAACTTTTTGTTGATGGATCTTCTTGCATGGAAGGTTCAAGTGTCAAGCTAGTGCTAGTAAGCCCGGATAGTTACAAGGTAATCTATGCACTCTAGTTCGACTTTAAGGCCTCGACAACGAGGCAGAATATGAAGCACTCCTAGCCAGACTATGAATTGCTAGAGATCTTGGGGTAGATCGCATTGTCATCCATAGCGACTCAATGCTAGTCGTCTAGCAAGTTACTAGAGTATTCCAGGCCCGAATAAACTCATTGGCTGCATACTTACAAAAGGCCAAAATGCTGCTTGGGTAGTTTAAGTCCTACTCATTCAAGCATATCCCTAGATTAGAAAACTCAGAGGCAAATGCACTCGCTCGGCTTGCATCAGGTCTAGGTGACAATGACCTTGCTTTGGTCCCCATGGAAAGGTTGGCCGAGTCGAGCATAAACAAGGGTGTAGCAAGTGTAACAGAAGAGCCCGAGACAACATGGATGGACCCAATCATCTGATACCTCACCATAGTCGAATTGCCCGATGACCGAGAAGAGGCACTTTAGATCCGCAACAGCTCGGCCTGGTATTCGATGATCAATGAATATTCATATCGGCGAGGCTACACCACTCCATGCTTGAAGTGCGTAGGGCTCAAGGAAGCCGAGTATTTAATAAAGGAGATTCATGAAGGCTTATGCCGAAACCATTCTATGGGGTGATCCTTAGCTCAAAAATGTCTCCGACAGGGCTACTATTGGACGACCATGGAGCAGGATGGCAAGGACCATGCGCGAAAATGCCTTAAATGCCAGCAGTTTGCAAGGGTGGTCAGACACCATGCCGAGCCACTCACCTCAGTTGCATCAGCATGGCCCTTTGCCAAGTGGGCCATTGACCTGATTAGGCCCCTTCCTCAAGCCCGATCTCAATTCAAATACTGCATTGTGGCTATTGACTACCTCACCAAGTAGGTCGAAGTAGAGCCGTGCACTAACATGACCGAAGCAAAGTGTACCAACTTCATGTGGAAAAACATCATTTGTTGATTTAAAAGCCCACATACCATCGTCACTGACAATGCCAAACAATTTGAATCTTCAAGTCTCCTCTGTCTTTGCGAACAGCTTGACATCAAGAAAGTCTTCTCGTCACCGAGCTATCCACAGAGCAATGGGCAGGTAGAAGCCATCAACAAGACAATTAAGGATAACCTGAAGAAGAAACTCGAAAGCCTCAAAGGAGCATGGATTGATGAGCTCCCAAAGGTTCTTTGGGCATACTGAACAACTACCTGAACAGCTACCAGAGAGACTCCATTCTCACTCATGTACGGAGCAAAGGTAGTTATCTCGGTGGAGGTTGGATTGTCCAGCTTCAGGATTGAGCATTAGGACGAGATTCGAAATGCTGAGGTCATGATGTCTGAGCTTGACTTGCTCAAGGAAAAGAGAAACCAAGCAGCAATCCATAACGCAGCCTAGAATCAAGTCATGGCCCGGTATTACAACAAGCGGGTCCAATCGAGAAGCTTCAAGGTTAGAGATTTGATACTCAAAAAAGTCACGGTTCCACAGCCCGGGGTGGGGTCCTTTGGTCCAAAATGGGACGTGCCGTACAAGGTCATTGAAATTATTAGGCCAGGCACCTACCGACTATCCGATATGGAGGACAACTTGCTTGGTCATCCTTGGAATGCCGAGCTTCTCAAGAAATTCTTTTGTTAATCCCAACCAGAAATACTTTTTGACCTCTGGCTATATTCTTTTTGTAACTAGACCTATTGAATAGGACTGGAATATAAATATAAAACGTCAATGAAACATAAATTCTTACACTGTTCCATCGAGCAATACGTGTTTAAGGAATGGATAAATCCCAAAGAGGGATGCCGCAACTCCAGCTCAGAGGACCAGACTACAACTCCCGAAAAGGGAAAGTTGTCCTAATTAACCAAACTGGGGGGCTGATCAGCAATCAACCGACCATAAGTCTGTTGCTGAACAGACTACCTACAAAGAGTCATCCTAGCATAATAATTGCCCGACCACCATTAGACTTGTACAAGTTTCCATTAACTTAAACAAGTCTAGGGGGGCGATCGGGTATGGGTAATCGCATGCTGCTATGCTCTACCCAACCAAGAAATGGGGGTTCCTTGCTCGGATTAACTCGGTAACTATCGAGGCATTTAACTTGACGACAATAGGATTGAAAAAAAGGAATTCAAAAAACTATAGTCTAGGAATGATCTTTCTGAGGTGCATCCAACTTGGTTTGAATTTCCCAATCAACTCTGAAGTCGAGACCCCTAAGTTAACTTGGTGAAGCAAGGGTTAAACTATGCTCCCGAGAAACTCTTCACCCTGAAACATGAAAATACTTAACTGAGAACAATCGCTCTTGGAAAATATGAAATACAAAACATATAAAAATCCAAGAAGTGATGAACTTGGAAAGGGATTTCATTAAAAAAGAAAAGGTGGGGTAATACAATTAATCAGGCACCTCCTAAGCCCAGATACACCAGAAACAAAAAAGAAGAAACAAACTAAGTCTGGGCCCTATCCCCAATATTGTCTTCGCTGCCGCGGACGCCTTGCTTGACCCCATCGCTATCGCCGTCCACTTCAATGACCTCTTCCTCTGCCTGCTGTTGAACTACACCCTGCTTGGGCTCGACTATAAGTGACCAGTCGAAGCCCATTACCTCAGGATGCTGCTGGATGAGATAATCCCAGAGTTTGATCATTCTAAAGTAGTAGTAGTTGGCGTACTCCGGGGATGCCTTGAACTCCTCCACGGCTTGGGCAAGTTGATGGGGGAGCTCCTCTAAGAAGCGCTTGTTTTCTGCCTCAGAGGCCTCCAGCTGGCCCCTGAGCAGAACGGCCTCATCCTTAGCCAGCTTAGCAGCTCTCCTCGACTCCTCGACCTCCGCCTTCACCTGGTCGGCTTCTTCCTTCGCCTTCCTCAACTCCTCCTCGGCCTAAGAAAGGGATGCCTTGATTTGATTAAGCTCAATGAATTTCTCACTGAGCTCTTTCTTGACTCCCTCCCACCTGAGGAAGGTCTTCTTATGCCTCTCCTTCTCAAGGTTGAATTCCTTCAACCCGGTGGCATAAGCATGTGCACGAAGGCACTTGTCAGAGGAAAACAGGACTATCAATGTGCGACAAAGAGTAAAAACCAAAGAAAGCTAGGGTTGGAGTAAGCACATACCTTGGTGGCTGAACGAAAGGCGGCCTCGAACAGGCCTTTGAAAGCCTCTCCTAGGAGGTTCACTAAGAAGTCCTCCTGAGGAACAGCATCCTTGAGGTGCTCAAGGATGTGCCGGCAGTAGTTAGCGCGCCTCCTCAGGGTGGCTACTTATAATGATCGAGAATATTTCATTAATAAAACCTAATTTTTAATTGGGTTTAATTAATGAATTTACTTTTAAAAATATGATTTTTGTAAAAGTTGTAATTTTTGTACAAAATTACGATAAAGTATGAATAAACGGCGTTGATCGCAAATTTTATGGGAAATGTGATGAAATGTTGGGTATGGTAGAATACAGATTTTATGAGTTGAATTACTTAGAAATTTGTAAATAATACCGATCAAATAAATTTTATATCACAATTAATTGTAAAATTGTGGTATAAATGAATGGATTATTAGAATATAAATAGGACACAGAGGTTGTCCAAACCTTAACTTGGGGTAAGAAGGAGGTCAGAGCAGTATAAGAATATTGTTGAGTGAAAACGTAGATACAAAAAATGTTACAATTGGCCTCTAAAATTGAATGAAAAGTAAGTTAAATATTTTAATACAGCCTAAGGGTAGAAAATACACTGATTTGACCACGACAGTATAAGAAAAATACTACGTGATGAAAAATTACACGGTGTAAATTTTTAGCTCCACTAAGTGGACACTTTTTAGTTTGCTATTGGGCCACCAAGCCCTAAAAGGTGGCCCAATCATGGGACACTTGGTAACCCAAAGGGTTACTTGGCAAAGTAATCAAGTGGGATAAGGATGCATTTAAGGATTCGTTATCACAAATTTTTTTTTCTCTTTCTTCTTCCTCCATTTTCGGTAGCCATTGTTAGGCATTCAAGGAATTTTTCTCAACCTCAAACTTTGCAAAAATAACCCCAAAACAAGTTTTAGAAGCAAGCTCAAGGATTTTCACAAGATTTAACGTAAAATTCTAAACTTTTTATTGAGTTTTTAAGGGATTGTTCATGGGTTGAAGGATAATATTAACCCATGGCATTTTTGCATGAAAAGGGAATTTGGAAGGGAGTTCAAAGGGAATTTGAAGGTTTGAAACCAAAAGGAGGTTATTTTGGTAAGTTTTGGGTTTTAAAGTTTTAAAATTTTAAGAGTTTTGTTTGGATTTTTATTTTCTCAAACCCATAGGAGTTCTTGAGCTTGTATTTGATGAAATTTTATGTATATGTGATGAATGACCTGGTTAAATGGTGAAATTTTGATTTATGGTGCAAAATGGTAGTTTTTGCAATAAATAAAATTTTTGCAATTTTAAGGTTAAACTTTGCAAAAAATGAGGTTTGAGCATGAGGATAGTTTGATTTAAGCATGAAATGGTCTTTGCAGGGGTAGATTTGAAATTTTCAAAAAGATTTTTGACAAAAACTTCCTAGGGACTAAATTGAAAGAAAACTTCTAGAAAATGGCCAAAAATAGCACTATACAGAACACAAAAGTTGTAGATCTCGATGAGACTGTTAGGCATCATGGATGGTTCATCAAAAAACTCAACTGTTTGTGAGTTTTTGAATTTTCAAGAAATTGTTAAAAGTGAAAGTGTTAAATGACAAAAACATCATTTTTCAAAATGATTTGAGGTATGGTACTTCAAGCAAAAATGTTTCTTATGAAAAATAGAAAATTTTGGTGTAAAGAGAAAAATTTTAGCCTTAGGGAGAAAATTGTCAAAATTTTCAGTTTAGGGGCTAAACTGTAAAGTTTTATGAAAAAGGGGCACAAGAGTGAAATAAAGTGATACGAGCCACTAGGACTTAATTCTTAAGTTAATATGTAGCTGGTTTTGTTTAAATAATGAATCAAGCTCGGGTAGGTCAGTAGGGCCATAGAGAGCAAAATCGTCATTTTTATCTGAATAACCTGAATCGCTCCGAAAGGTCTTAGATGAGAAAAGAAAGTGATTAGAAAGATTCTCACCCTTCATAAGTGACGATAGGGTAGAGTTA
The DNA here is from genome assembly GCA_946598075.1 of Artocarpus hirsutus. Classification (NCBI taxonomy): domain Eukaryota; kingdom Viridiplantae; phylum Streptophyta; class Magnoliopsida; order Rosales; family Moraceae; genus Artocarpus; species Artocarpus hirsutus. The sequence goes on along the minus strand of CAMOHE010043381.1, from coordinate 18,528 downwards.
GATAGAAATAAGGGAACCAATGTTCTCAGAGTTGTATATAGTTATGCAACTCGAATAATTAAGTAACAAACGTTTTGTAACGAAACGTATTGAAATTGGCTAGTAGTTTTGTAATTGGCCAACAGGATCCTAGGAGTCTAGGAGAAAGGAGACTGAAGTTGATATTGCAGTGCTCGAAAGCAAGTAAGTACCTTTCCCACCTACAGCATGAAATTGTAGGTGTAGAATGTGTATATATGTAGATTAGGGTATATATTATGATGTGAACTTGTATGTTTGCCATGAAATGAATACCTAGAGGTACAGAATTGATACCTGTGTGTATATGACTAGAATACTTGAGTGTATAACATGTTATAAATTGTTCTATACAATATATTGTGTACCTGGGTGTACAATGATGAGTACATGTATGTATATAAAGTAGGTACTTGTGTGTACTATGCTATGCATACGAGTTTATGTATCATGGATAACATGTGATTATCATTTCATGCATGGTATGACAACCAAACTAAACGGACTGGTAATACGTCACAAGAAATTAAGAAAAGTGTCGTACCGACTCCTGAAGTAAAGGGAGTTTAAAGGATAAAATATGGTTACGGTATTACGTAGACCTAAATGAAATTGCGCAATGGTACGAACACTTAGGCCCTAGTTAAAGATAAGAAATGATGATGATAAAGAAAGTTTATAAGAAAGCATAATTGAATCATGCATTCATTTTATTGTCCATGTGGGATTTATGGGACTTACTGAGCGTTAGCTCGTTAAGTTTTCATGCTGTAGGTATTCCGACAAGAAGGTCAGAATAAATTTTAACAGGTGAGCTGGCAGATGGATGATGTGTACAGGTGAAGAATGGAGTCCGCTACTGTATGTTTCCGCTATATATATGTAATAAGTTGTTTTAAAATGGAATGTTTAAAAAGAAAAAAATGTTGTACAAGTAAGAATGATTATGTAAATATAAGTGTGTGAAAGTATTTTGGGAGTTACCAAAATAGTTGCAAAGTAAATTATTTATTTCAGTTTCAAAAAAAAAATCTAAATTTTTGCCACTGAGTAAACAAGAAAGAGTTTTATCACAGCCTGAAAAGGCGGGTTGTGACAGTTGGTATTAGAGCGGAAATCTTGTCATCCTACTACACATTGTCGTTTGCTCCATTGCCATAGCTCAAGTAAGATAGTGTAATTTTAAGTATAAGAATGTTCAGAATTGTCAAGTATGGTATTGATATATTAATTGTGGTAATAAACATAGTATATGGCAGAGCCGCATCATAACCGTGACATGGAGGCTGATCGAAGAGCAAGTATTGATTTTCAGGATGTGATGCCGCCACGTTACTATGGGAGTCGGCAGCCTATGGTGCTAACCGAATGGCTTCATGCAGTTGAGGTGATTTTTGACGCTTGCCATACACCACCGCATCTCCAAGTCCTGTTAGCTTCCATATTGTTGTTTAGGGAAGCACTAGTATGGTGGCTAAGGATTGCACCTGACGAGCAACCAAGGGATTGGTAGGGTTTTAGAGGACAAATTCAAGCAGAGTTTGCACCCGTATCCCCAGTAGATGCCATACACATCCAAATGATTCTGATGCTTTGGGCGGATTGAAGGCCTCGATTGTACCTACGAATAGAACCAGTCTGGGGAAGATATGTGGGTGAGCCAGTAGATCACTACATTTTGAGATTTCACCGAACTATGATGCCATTGATACCACCGGAAATACCCTTACGATGTATTTGCGACCTTGTTTGGAGGGATCTACCCGATGCAATCCAACAGTAGATACAGTATTCGGGGAACTTTATCATCGTCCACGAATTTCTTATGGCAATGTTACATGCAGAACAGAATGTGGTCACACCTCTGGAAGGTCCCCTAGTGAATATGGAAGACGATGATGATGATGATGATGCTGATGGTGATGACATGGATGAAGAGCCTAAGATTATTCCCCAAGTCATAATTGCAAGTGATGATGAATCTACTGATTCATATGAAGAAGAAAAAGAGGAACCTAAGGAGGATCCCGACCAAAGTGAATGTCAAGGGTCGAGTCTGACTAAAAAGAATTTATGATGACTTTTGTATAGTCTAATGTACATAGATAAGGGATTAGTATTATTTTGAGTCTTGTGGCTTTTGTATATGCATGTGTGTCCAGCAAGTGGTATTCTTCTCGGCAATAGGGTATATGTCCGAAAGTGATAATTGCTCCCGAAAATGATGTGAATAGTTTGTGTATGAAAAGAAAGAAAGTATGTATGTTAGCTATGCATGTACTGTTATGAAGAATGTAAAAATGAAATGAAAAAGGTTTATGAAATGAAATGTATGAAGGTTCATGGAATGAAATGTATGAAAGTAAACACAATGAAATAAATGAAAGCAAGATATTGAGTTCATGTGATTATGTATGAAGCAATGAATTGAATTCATGTAATGGTGTATGTTGCATGTATTTATGTTATTTAAAGATATGCACTTATTGACTGGATGCTATTAAGTTAATAGCATGTGCTAGCATAGTAACAGAATTATACGATAGGTATATAACGATTAATATCGATGGCGGATACATCTGGAGGACCGATGAATCCGGATTTAATGGCCATGATTTTGGAACTACAACAGAAGCTCCAAGCTTAGGAGTGAGAAATGCAAGGTTTACGGGAACATTTAGCTAGCCAGAATCTCGTACCACCAGTACGTATGGATACGCCACCGCCAGTACCAACGCCACAGCCAGCTGAACTAGTAGTCCTAGCTGTTCCGATAGCACCCACTACCGAATGTTATGAAAGATTTCAGAGGATGAAGGCTCTAGAATTTGACGGATCGACAGACCCACTAGAGGTTGATGACTGGCTTATGGGTATCGAAAGGATGCTGAAATTTATAGGGCTTAGTGACTATGAAAAAGTCCTATGCGCTTCATTTTCTCTCACTAAAGACGTCAGGAGATGGTGGGAGTTTGTAGAACGTAGAAGAAACGTTGACGACATGTCATGGTTGATTTTGTAGAAGAATTCGACAAGGCCTACTTTAATGTGGAAACCATGGCAGCCCAACAAGAAGAATTTAAAAATTTCAAGCAAGGTAACCTATCCATAGCTGATGCTGTAAAGAGGTTTAATCAGCTAGCATGACTTTGTCCCGAGTTAGTACCTATTGATTGGGAACAAATCAGGCGATTGATGAGAATGTTCAGAACTAACATTGCCCTTGTGGTTGATAGTGGAGGGCAAGCTCCCAAAGATGTGGAAGATTGCATTGAACGAGTAGTCAGAGCTGAGTTTAGAATTGCCTGTGATAAAGAGGAAAGAGCAAGGATTTTCAAAGCTCAGAAGGAAGAGAAAGCCTTAGCTAAGTAAAGTCAAATTGTCTTGGTGAAAGGACAAGGAAGTGCCTCAAGTCAAGGGCCGTCCTAGAACCTTCCAGTGGAACGCAGCCATAATGTTAGCAATAAAAGGAAATGGAACGTGAGTAGTTCGAAGAGTCCAAAGGGTCAACCCTAGAAGAGGATTAACGATGGAGGAAATAACAAACCCCTTTGCAGTCAATGTGGGAAAAGACATGCAGGGGAATGTAAGGCTGGCACAAATAAGTGATATATCTGTGGAAAAGAAGAGCACTATGCTAGAAATTGTTTTTCTAATCCTCAAGGTCAAAACAGTCAGGCCCAGCAAAGGCCTCAAGGAAATCAGTTGCATGCGGTCCAGGTTCAAGCGCAACTTGAAGGCCCTAGTGTTAGTCAAGGGCGATTAAAAGCTCTAGAACTAAGTGGGTGAATTTATGCCTACATGAAGAAGGAAGAGGATGCGAAAACCTCATCGGTAGTGACAGATCAGTTTTTTGTTGCCAACACTAATGCATATGTTTTGTTTGATTCTAGAGCAACACATTCGTTTGCATCATTTAAGTTTGCGAAACGAATGGGAAGTAAAGGGATAGGATAGAGCAAACTTTTAGAACTGTATTACACTCTGGGGAGGTATTGAGTTCTGATTATTGGCTACGCCATGTACCAATAGTCATTTGTGGAAGGGAATTGTATATTGATTTAATAATAATCGATATACAAGATTACGATGTCATCCAAGGAATGGATTTCCTAGGGAAATACACGGCCAAGATTAATTGTCAACACCATAAGGTTACGTTTCGACCCTCCGAAAGTGAAAAGTTCATGTATTCTAGGAAGATTCCCAAAGATCCTAAGGCGATGATTTCAGTATTGAAGGCAAGGAAGATGCTAGAAAGCGGATGCACTGGTTATCTTGTGAATTTGAGAAGGAAGGATCAAGAGGCTCAGTTAGGACCAGATAAGGTCCCCATTGTAAAGGAATTCATTGATGTGTTTCTCGACGAGTTGCCAGGCTTGCCATCGGAACAAAAAATTTCGTTTGAGATCGAACTGATGCCCAACACAGCCCCAGTTTCGAAGGCGCCATATCGAATGGCTCCAGGGGAACTCAAGGAACTTCAGGCGCAACTAAAAGAATTATTAGACAAGGGGTTCATCCGACCAAGTCATTCCCCATGGGGGGCGCTTGTTCTATTTGTCAAAAAGAAGGATGGAATGTTACAAATGTATATTGACTACCGGGAACTGAACAAGGTCACGATCAAGAACAAGTATCCACTCCCAAGGATCGATGATTTGTTTGATCAACTGAAAGGAGCGTCGTATTCTCAAAGATTGATCTACCCTCAGGATATCATCAACTTCGAGTTAAAGAAGAAGATATACCAAGGACAGTGTTCCGAACACGTTATGGGCATTACGAGTTCTGTGTTATGCCCTTTGGACTGACCAATGCTCCGGCAGCCTTTATGGATCTCATGAACCGGATTTTCAAGAAATACCTTGACAAGTTCGTCATCGTTTTCATCGATGATATTCTCATATATTCAAGAACGCCAGAGGAACATGAGGAGCACTTGAGGATTGCATTACAATTGTTGAGAGAGCATCAACTATATGCCAAGTTCTCAAAATGTGAGTTTTGGTTAGAAAAGGTTCATTTCCTTGGACACATGGTGACACGGGATGGAATATTGGCCGATCCTTCCAAAGTGGAAGCGGTGAATAAGTGGCCTACACCAAAAAGCGTAACCGAAATAAGAAGTTTGCTCAGTTTAGCAGGCTACTATCGACGTTTTGTAGAAAGATTTTCCCAACTTGCAGCACCACTCACTGTACACTTACACGGAAAGCAGCAATGTATGAATGGACTAAGAAGTGTGAAGAAAGTTTCAAAGAGTTAAAAAGGCAACTTACAAGTGCACCAGTGTTGACAATACCTGATCCAGACCAAGGAAATTTTGTGATCTACAACGATGCATTGAAAACGGGACTAGGAGCCGTATTGATGCAAAATGGAAAGGTGATTGCATACGCATCCCGACAACTAAAGGATCATGAAAGGAATTATCCAACGCATGAGTTAGAGTTAGCAGCGGTTGTATTTACGTTGAAGATATGGCGTCACTACCTATATGGAGCTAAGTGCAAAATTTATACGGACCATTAGAGTTTAAAGTATATCTTCACGCAGAAGGCTCAACATGAGGCAACGAAGGTGGCTAGAATTAGTCAAAGACTATGACTGTGAAATTCTGTATCACCCGGGAAAGGCTAACCGAGTAGCCGATGCCCTTAGTCGTAGAACAATGTCTTCACTTGCGATAATGCAGTTAATGCCAAGATCTCTTCAGAAGGACTTAATGGAAGCAGAAATAGAGCTAGTCACTAGAGTATTAGACAATTTATCTTTTCGACCTGCTATCTTGGAGAATTTAAAGGAGCGACAAGAAGCAAATCTGTCGCTACTCAAGGCCAAGAATGAAGTTCTTGAGGACAAAGAAATAGAATTTAGCATCTTGAGAGATGGTATCCTCTATTATAAGGGCAGGATATGCATTCCTAATGATGAAGGATTAAAGGAACATGTACTAAAAGAAGCTCACGAAGCACCATACGTGGCTCATCCAGGAGCTACTAAGATGTACCACGATCTAAAGGAGCACTATTGGTGGCACGGAATGAAGAACAATGTCGTACAGTTTGTCGCTAAATGTCTTACATGCCAAAAGGTGAAAACTGAACATCAACGACTGGCAGGTGAACTACAAAAGATTGAAATCCCAGAATGGAAATGAGACCAGATAACTATGGATCTGGTGACCAGACTACCCAGAACTATGGGTGGACACGATGCTATATGGGTAGTCATTGATAGATTGACGAAATCAGCTCACTTCTTACCCATCAAACTCAGCAGTTCTATGGAAAGAGTAGCTGAACTATATGTAGCCTAGATAGTTAGATATCACGAAGTCTTGAAATCTATCATTTCTGATCGAGATAGTTGGTTTACTTCTAAATTCTAGAGGAGCGTTCACCAAGCAATGGGAATGAAGCTGACTTTTAGCACAGCTTTTCACCCTCAAACGGATAGTCAATTTGAAAGGACCATTCAAACCCTGGAAGATATGTTGAGAGCCTGCGTGCTGGATTTCAAAGGAGGATGGGACAAAAAGCTACCATTGATTGAATTCACCTATAATAATAGTTATCAAGCTTCCATAGGAATGGCTCCTTATGAAGCTCTTTACAGAAGAAAATGTAGATCACCGCTACATTGGTATGAAACAGGAGAAAAGACGTTATCGACTCCAGATTTCATACAAAGGATGACGAAGGATGTGAAATTAATCTATCAACAAATGGAAACTGCCTTTAGTCGTTAGAAAAGTTACACAAATTGACGACGAAGACCCTTGGAATTCCAAGTTGGGGATTTGGTCTTCTTAAAGGTAACACCAATGAAAGGAGTGATTAGATTTGGAAAGAAAGGAAAGCTTGGCCCAAGATACATTGGACCATTTGAATCTTAGAACGGGTAGGCAATGCAGCTTATAAGTTGGCCTTACCCTCTGATCTAGCATCGATACACAACATATTCCATGAGTCCATGCTAAAGAAGTACGTACCAGATGCTTCTCATGTTTTGCAGTTGGAGGAAATTGATGTGCAGGAGAACCTGTCTTATGAAGAGAGACCTGTTCAAATATTGGCACGAGAAGAAAAAGAGTTAAGGAATAAGAAGATACCTCTCGTCAAAGTCTTATGGCGCAACCAGCAAGTAGAAGAGGCAACATGAGAATGAGAGGATGAAAAGAGGAAAAGCTACCCCAAATTGTTTTGATTTTCGAGGACGAAAATTCTTAAGGGGGGTAGATTGTAATGACCGAGAAAATTTCATTAATAAAACATAATATTTAATTGGGTTTAATTAATGAATTTACTTTTAAAAATGTGATTTTTGTAAAAGTTGTAATTTTTGTAAAAAATTACGACAAAGTATGAATAAACGGCGTTGATAACAAATTTTATGGCAAATGTGATGAAATGTTGGATACGGTATAATACAGATTTTATGAGTTGAATTACTTAAAAATTTGTAAATAATACCCATAAAATGAATTTTATATCACAATTAATTGTAAAATTGTGGTATAAACGAATAGATGATTAGAATATAAATAGGACACAGAGGTTGTCCAAACCTTAACTTGGGGTAAGAAGGAGGCCAGAGTAATATAAGGATACTGTTGAGTGAAAACGCAGATACGAAAAATGTTATGATTGGCCTTCAAAATTGAATGAAAAGTAATTTAAATATTTTAATACAGTCTAAGGGTAGAAAATACAATGATTTGACCACGACAATATAAGAAAAATATTGCGTCACAAAAAATTACACAGTGTAAATTTTTAGCCCCACTAAGTGGACACTTTTTAGTTTGCTATTGGGCCACCAAGCCCTAAAAGGTGGCCCAATCATGGGATGACACTTGGTAACCTAAAGGGTTACTTGGCAAAGTAATCAAGTGGGATAAGGAAGCATTTAAGGATTCGTTATCACAAGTTTTTTTTTCTCTTTCTTCTTCCTCCATTTTCGGCAGCAATTGTTAGGCATTCAAGAAATTTTTTCCAACCCCAAACTTTGCAAAAATAGCCCCAAAACAAGTTTTCGAAGCAAGCTCAAGGATTTTCACAAGATTTAAGGTAAAATTCCAAACTTTTTATTGAGTTTTTAAGGGATTGTTCATGAGTTGAAGGATAATACTAACCCATGGCATTTATGCATAAAAAGGGAGTTTGGAAGGGAGTTCAAAGGGAATTTGAAGGCTTGAAACCAAAAGGAGGTTATTTTGGTAAGTTTTAGGTTTTAAAGTTTTGAAATTTTAAGAGTTTTGTTTGGATTTTTATTTTCTCAAAACCCATATGAGTTCTTGAGCTTATATTTGATCAAATTTTATATATATATGTGATGAATGGCCTGGTTAAATGGTGAAATTTTGATTTATGGTGCAAAATGGAAGTTTTTGCATAAAATGTTAAAATTGCAAAAAATGAGGTTTGAGCATAAGGATAGTTTGATTTAAGCATGAAATGGTCTTTGAAGGGGTAGATTTGAAATTTTGAAAAAGATTTTTGGCAAAGACGTCCTAGGGACTAAATTGAAAGAAAACTTCTTATCTCGGCAAAATTAGAAAATGGCCGAAAACACACCTGTACAGTGAGATTTTGAAAAAATTTAAAACATAAAAGTTGAAGATCTCGACGAGACTGGTAGGCATTGTAGATGGTTCATCGAAAAACTCAACCATTTGTGAGTTTTTGAATTTTCAAGAAATTGTTAAAAGTGAAAGTGTTAAAATGGCAAAAATGTCATTTTTCAAAATGATTTGAGGTAAGGTGCTTCAAGCAAAAATGTTTCTTATGAAAAATAGGAAATTTTGATGTAAAGAGAAACATTGTAGCCCATGGGACAAAATTGTCAAAATTTTTGGTTTAGGGGCTAAACCATAGAGTTTTATGAAAAAGGGGCACAAGAGTGAAATAAAGTGATACAAGCCACTAGGACTTAATTCTTAAGTTCATATGTGGTTGTTTTTGTTTAAATAACTAATCGAGCTCAGGTAGGTCAGTAGGGCCACGGAGGGCAAAATCGTCATTTTTATCCAAATAACCCGAATCGCTCCAAAAGGTCTTAGATGAGAACAGAAAGTGATTAGAAAGATTCCCACCCTTCGTAAGTGACGATAGGGTAGAGTTAGATAGAAATAAGGGAACCAGTGTTCTCAAAGTTGTATACAGTTATGCAACTCGAATAATTAAGTAACAAACGTTTTGTAACGAAACGTATTGAAATTGGCTAATAGTTTTGTAATTGGCCAATAGGATCCTAGGAGTCTAGGAGAAAGGAGACTGAAGTTGATATTGCAGTGCTCGAAAGCAAGTAAGTACCCTTCCCACCTATAGTATGAAATTGTAAGTGTAGAATGTGTATATATGTAGATCAGGGTATATATTATGATGTGAACTTGTATGTTTGCCATGAAATGAATACCTAGAGGTACAGAATCGATACCTGTGTGTATACGACTAGAATACTTGAGTGTATAACATGTAATGAATTGTTCTGTACAATATATTATGTACCTGGGTGTACAATGATGAGTACATGTATGTATATAAAGTAGGTACTCTTGTGTACTATGCTATGCATATGGATTTATGTATCATGGATAACATGTGATTATCATTTCATGCATGGTATGACAAGTATACTAAACAGACTGGTAATACGTCACAAGAAATTAAGAAGAGTGTCGTACCGACTCCCAAAGTAAGGGGAGTTTAAAGGATAAAATATGGTCACGGTGTTACGTAGACCTAAATGAAATTGCGCAATGGTACGAACACTTGGGCACTAGTTAAAGATAAGAAATGATGATGATAAAGAAAGTTTGTAAGAAAGCATAATTGAATCATCCATTCATTTTATTGTCCATGTGGGATTTATGGGACTTACTGGGCGTTAGCTCATTAAGTGTTTCATACTGTAGGTATTCCAACAAGAAGGTCAGAATAAATTTTAACAGGTGAGCTGGCGGACGGATGATGTGTGCAGGTCAAGTATGGAGTCTGCTACTATATGTTTTCGCTATATATATGTAATAAGTTGTTTTAAAATGGAATGTTTAAAAAGAAAGAAATGTTGTGAAAGTAAGAATGATTATGTAAATATAAGTGTGTGAAAGTATTTTGGGAGTTACCAAAATAGTTGCAAAGTAAATTATTTATTTCAGTTTCAAAAAAAAAAATTCTAAATTTTTGCCGCTGAATAAATAAGAAAGAGTTTTATCACAGCCCGAAAAGATGGGTTATGACACTACCAAGGAGGGCTCTATAGTTGTAACGTCTACCAAAGGAGTCTCACTCGATGAAGCCCTGGTCCTCGTTGGCTAGGGTGGTTGTTCTTGGACTGATGTGGGTTGCTGTTTGGGCCGCAAGGGAAGCTCCATCCTTAGAGTCCTTTTGCACTTCCTCCTAGTCACCACGACCTTGCCCTTCTACTTCCGGAGGCTTTCCATATGAGCACGCCTCTCCTCCGTTGTGCTCGGTCTTAAAGACATTTTTGCAGACAAAATCATCCCAAGTCAGAACGAGGTTGGCATGCTAAAAAAAAAAACTCGGGGCTTACCTCCAATCCAAAGCTGGCGAGATGGGTATAAGAGCCAAACCACGTCCTCGAGGTCCTAGTCTGCTATGGGTGGCCCTACATCGAAGGAGCCACTCGACAAGTCCTCGAAGCTGGACGATGGTGGCTCCCTCGTCGGCCACCCAGATCGAGAAGTGCTTGGCCCCGGACCTCTTCTATGCTTGGCCTGGCAACTGTCACCTGCTCGGCTGACCGGCCAGGTTGGGTGCTTGAAGGGGCATTTATTCTACTAGGTTCCCCAAACCAGCCGTAGAGAGAGAAGATCTCCTTGATGAGCAGTAACAATTGATGCCTCCTCACCTCTAGTTTCTCGAATACGTCTTTGACTGCCCTAGTAACGTGGCTCAGCACCCACGGCCTCTTACTCCAGACGTGCTGTCACAACCTGCCTTTTCGGGCTGTGATAAAACTCTTTCTTACTTACTTAGGAGCAAAAATTTAGGAAAATTTTTTTTTGAAACTGAAATAAATACTTTACTTACAATAATTTTGGTAACTTCCAAAATACTTTCATACACTTATATTTACATAATTATTCTTACTTTTACAACATTTTTTTGTTAAAACATTTCGTTTCAAAACAACTTAAAATATACATAGCGGAAACATTCAGTAGCGAACTCCATACCGATCTATACACATCATCCGTCTGCCAACTCATCATTAAGATTTATTCTGATCTTCTCATCGGAATACCTACAGTATGAAACACTTAATGAGCTAGCGCCCAGTAAGTCTCATAAATCTCACATGAACAATCAAATGAATGCATGATTCAATTATGCTTTCTTATGAATTTCCCTTATCTTCATCATTTCTTATCTTTAACTAGGGCCCAAGTGTTCGTACCATTGTGCAATTTCAATTAGGTTTACGTAACACAGTGACCATATTTTATCCTTTGAACTCCCCTTGCTTCGGGAGCCTATACGACACTCTTCTTAATTCCTGGTGTCGTATTTACTAGTCCATTAATTATGGTTGACATACCAAGCATGATGTGACACTCACATGTTATCCATAATACATAAACTCGTATGCATAGTGAAGTACGCACAAGTACCTACTTTATATAATACAGGTATTCATCATTGTACACATAGATACACAATATAATGTACATAACAATATATAACATATTATACACTCAGGTATTCCAATCGTATACTCATAGGTATCCATACTATACCTCTAGGTATTCATTTCATAGCAAACATACAAGTTTACACCGTAATATATACTTCGGTGTACATATACACACATTCTATACCTACATTTCATACTGTAGGTGGGAAGGGTACTTACTTGCTTTCGAGCACTGCAAAATCAACTTCGGTGTCCTTTCTCCTAGACTCCTAGGATCCTGTTGGCCAATTACAAAACCATTAACCAATTTCCCTATTGTTTGTTTCAAAACATTCGCTACTTAATTATTCGAGTTGCATAACTGTACACAACTCTAAAAACACTAGTTTCCTTATTTCTATCTAATTCTGCCCTATTCTCACTTATGAAGGGCAAAAATATTTCTAATCCTTTTCTTTCCTTATTTGAAACCTTTCGGAGCGATTGGAGTCGTTCGGGCAAAAATTACGATTTTGCCCTCTATGGCCCTATTGACCTAGCCGAGCTCGATTTCGTTCTTTTAACAAAAATAGCCACATATTAACTTTAAAATAATGTCCTAGTGGCTTGTATCACTTTATTTCACTCTTATGTCCCTTTTTCATAAAACTTTACGGTTTAGCCCCTAAACCGAAAATTTTGACAATTTTTCCTCCGGGGCTAAAATTTTTCACTTTGCACCAAAATTTCCTATTTTTCATAAGAAACATTTTTACTTAAAGTACCATGCCTCAAATCATTTAGAAAAATGATGTTTTCACTTTTAACAAATTCTTGAAAAATCAAAAACTCACAAACGATTGAGTTTTTTGATGAACCATTCACAACACCTAATAGTTTCGTCAAGATCTATAACTTTTGTGTTTTAACTTTTCCCAAAATCTCACTGTACAGTGTTGTTTTTGGCCATTTTCCAATTCTGCAAAGAAAGGAATTTTTCTTCCAATTTAGTCCCTAGGGCATTTTGGTCAAAATCCATTTCAAGATTGCAAATCTACCCCTACAAAAACCGTTTCATGCCTTAATCAAATCATTCTCATGCTCAAACCTCATTTTTCCAAAAACCATCATCAAAATTACAAAAATATCTTTTTTTTGCAAAAACTACCGCTTTGCACTATAAATTGAAATTTCATAACTTAACCATGCCATTCATCACTTATACATGAAACTTCATCAAATATAAGCTCAAGAACTCACATGGGTTTGAGAGAATTAAAATTCAAACAAAATTCATAAATTTTTGAAACTTTAAAACCCAAAACTTACCAAAATATCTTCCTTTTGATTTCTAACCTTCAAAATCCCTTTGAACTCCCTTCTAAGCTTCCTTTTCATGCAAAAATACCATGTGTTAATATTTCCTCTTCAACCCATGAAAAATCCCTTGAAAACTTGTTAAAAAGTTTGGAATTTTACCTTAAATCTTGTGAAAATCCTTGAGCTTGCTTCCAAAACTTGTTTTGGGGTTATTTTTGCAAAGTGTAAAGTTGAGGAAATTTTTTGAAAGGTCTAACCATAGCTGCCGAAACTTGGAGAAGAAGAAAGAAAGAAAAATTTGTGATAAACAAGCATTAAATGCTCACTTATCCATTTTGATGACTCATAGTAACCCATGAGTATACCCTTAGGTGGCAACAAGCTATTGGGCCACTTTTCATGACATGTGGCCCATTAGCAAACCAAGAAGAGTCCACTTTGTTGGGCCCAAAATTCGCACAATGTAATTTTTCATCACGCAGTATTTTTCATATACTACCGTGGTCAAATCAATGTATTTCCTATCCTTAGACTGTATAAAAATATTTAACTTACTTTTTGTTCACTTTTGGAGGCCAAACATGACATTTTTCGTATCGTGTTTTCATTTAGCAGTGTTCTTATACTGCTTCGGCCTCTTTTTTACCCATGATTAGGGTTTGGACAACCTCTATGTCCTCTTTACGTCCTAATCACTCATTCGTTTATATCACAATTTCACAATTAATCGTGATATAAAATTCATTTTATAGATATTATGCACAAATTTTTGAGTGATTAAACTTATAAAATCTGTATTCAACAATATCCAACATGGCATCTCATTCACCGTGAAATTTGCAATCAATGCCGTTTATTCACAGTTTATCGTAATTTTTACAAAAATTACAACTTTTTACAAAAATCATATTTTTAAAAGTAAATTCATTAATTAAACCCAATTAAATTTTATGTTTTATTAATGAAATTTTCTCGGTCATTACACATGCCCCTGCTCCAAGGTTCTCGGGACATGCTGGTCATCTGGGACGGCTTCATCGGCTTAAGCTAAGTAGTTTCCCCTGACAAAGAACCACTTGTATTTGCAGAGTTTGTCCGAGTCGAGGTTGTCCAAGATAAAGTCCATCTTGAAACCGATGACGTTGTACTAGCCGGACTATCGAGGAAGCTTCTTCATCTTATACACTTGTTTGAACGCCTCCCATGGCATCTTTGTAGGCCGATAATACCTCCATAAAATGTACATCCCGATCAGCGACCTGTAGCTATTCAGGTTAAGTTGTGCCAGGCACACGTTGAGGTCGTTGAGTGCCCAGAGAAGAAAATGATGGAATGGCAGACACAGCCTAGCTCGAAAGAACTCCACATATAAAGTGATACACCTCTTTGGTGGAGTCAAAGGGGAGTGATTCTCCTCAAGCGCAATGAGGATGATGTCGTCTGGGATGTCAAACTCGACACGCAAGTCCTCCAACCGAGATTCCTTCATCACACTGGTGTAGGCCGCTGCCAATGTCTGCCCTGGCCGGGTGATCTAGTAGGCCGTCACTCCTCGGACTCGAGTGACTCTGACCCTCTCGTCCTCTAGGGGGCTCTTGGCTAGCCCCGCTTCCTCTACTTCCCGCTCCTCGTCGGAGAGGGCGATGGTTACCTTGCCCACTACCGAGCGGAGGCCCCAAAGTCTCGATCGAAGGTGCTTGGAACATCGGCTGCAGCCTCCAGCTTAGCCCTTTCCTAGACAATAACTTGGGACATGCCGACGGTGGCTACCCTAATGTTAGGATCCTTACCCCTACATGGCCTCACCAGGTGCTCCTCATCCAACAGGTTGAGGAACTCTTGCTTAGGGATGGTCTAGGAGTCGACCCTCAGTATTTTGGCCAACCGTTCGGCTCCGTCCTACTCTAGGGAAAGGCCTTCAATGTCAATCTCCATAGAAGGTGAGTTGGCCTGAGGACTACTTTCCGAATAGGAAATATTAACATTCTAGGAATTTGACAAGTTGCTCATTCTCTCGTGCTCCTCGGGAAATCACCTATACAGGTTATGAAAGCTTAGGAACGAAGAGTTCTTAGGTTATTGACTATAACTCAACAGCTAAAACTCAGAAGCAAGAGAATATCACTTCTATTGCATGTGGA
>CAMOHE010043380.1:0-16546 GCA_946598075.1 Artocarpus hirsutus | reverse complement strand
TTTTTTTTTTTTTAATATTCAAGGTGTAAATGAATTTTAGCTATAAAGTCCAATATGCGGCTACCATTACTAAAAGGAATTTCAATATAAAACTAGTTGGAGACTTCAAAATTTAAGAGGAAAGAAAAGCTTGGATGACAATATTGACTAGGAAAAAATTATATGGAGGAATTATGAGCTAGGACTATCAGTGTTGCACAGTTTGATTCTATCATATACTGTATTTTTTTAGCAAGACAATTAATCATATTAAAATCATGAATGACACTCTAGATTTTAATTTTCATCTCAATTTATTTTTTTTCTAATAAATAAAAGGGGATCAGTCTAAGCAATAAAAATAAAATAAAACAAAAGAGGATTAGTGGAGTCCTCAAACCTCCATCCCAACAACCATATTTCTGGCAAGCTACTAAAACAATAAATGGAATGGAAAAGAAACTACCCCAGACTTGTCACCTAACATCCAAAGAATCCAAAGTCTGCCCAGTTTAAGCAATACTCGGCAAGCCCACAAGAGTCATAATATTAGCCCCGTTATGTATAATGCAGAAAATGGAAATTGATGCATAGGTGCTGCGTGAGAGAGCCTAGTAGGCTGTGCTTTATTTGGTACAATGCCACCGGTGATATATCTTAACTTGTTAATATCAATTAGAAATTGTTGGTTTTTTTATTAGTAGATTTTTTAAAACTTATAAGGCTAGTTGATATTAAAAAGTTGCATCTCCAAATGTAAAGTTGAGTGTTCACTGGATGTGATTTGGTATAAAAGTTGTGATTTATAACTATACTTTTATATCAATCTGCTTAATTGTGTACCGATTGGAAGGCAGGGTGGCATAACCACCAACCAAAGGAGTGGTAAATTTAAATTTATGCAAATTTGACCCAACTTAATAAAAATTTAATAGATCAAAACATATCATATTGTACTCTTTTTTTAATCTCATATTGGAGGATTCTCTAAATGATATATGTTCCAATTAAGGATTAGAAAATCTATGCCAATAGTTGTTGAATTTTAATTTACAACTAAATCCATATAAATATTAACGTCGAAAAATATGTCTTATAAATTATGAATATTTAGTAGGAAAAAAAACATTTGAGTTATTTCTCTATATATATGTGTGTGGTTTTAATAGTTACATTTCTAATGGTTACTATTATATTAGCCGTTTGATATAAATTTGGCACTTGTAATAAATTGGAAAGTTGACCAAAAATTTTCTGACAATTAATATGGATTTAATTTAAAAATCTCTTTGGAGGCAACTTGTTTGTAACCTGCTAATATGACTTTTTTTATTTCTTTTAAAAACAATTAAAATGTAGTTAAAGATTTATTACATAATTCCTTATGATTTGGTGAAATATAATTACTATATTTATAAATGATAATCACATGATTATATTTTCTATCATTAGCACGGTACAAGAGAATGGTGATTGCAACTTACATTTTTTTAAAATTTTTTAAAAAGGTAGAATAACTTTCATTATAGATTTATAAATCATTAATCATTAGCTATAGTTATAGAGCTTTGTTTTATTCCAAAACTTATTTTCTTTTTTTTTTTTCAACCGCTTGCTCTTTATTTTTCTTTTCTAACTTTATGTAAAGTATTTTTTTTCACTAAAAAAGTTTGTATAGAAGCTTTGCATTTCAAGAAGTGACTCATTTTGTCATCATCAAATTTCAAAATGTCTTCATAAATTTATTTTTTTCTTTTACCTACAATTATTTATTCTTTTTTTTTCTTTTTTCATATAAATTGTGTGATTAAGAAAATAGATCAAGAGATAAATTTTATCTAATAAAAAATAACAAAAACAAATTGTACTGTTTTATATTTAATAAGGCTTCTTGAAAAATATAAGATAGATTTTCGCATTTTATAACATACCAAAGAGGTTTGTTTTATTATTTTACCATAAAACTCTCAGCTGATAGAAAAATAAGGTTTAATACATTTTCACTGATTTTTTTTTTTTTTTAATTTAGAGATGAGAGATTTAAACTTTATACCTAGAACTGGCTCAAAAAATTTCAAGACCTTAGAAAAAAATTATTTTAAGACGAGTTTATCAAAATTAAGATATATTTATTTATACTTTCTATTTAAACATATTTATTCTTAACTAAATAGGTTAACAAACCAAATAACTCAATACGATCCAAAAATAACAAAATAAAATAAATACATTGGTATCTTAATATTTTTTGTAAGTTTTACAAATAAGTATAAAGTTGTATAGACATATAGATAACTAATACGTGAAAGAACCAAGGAGAAGTGTATATATCAACAAAAAAGGAAGCTTAAAAAATTGAAAATTTTGAAATTTTAAAAGAGTTACGTATATATTTAAGGCTTTATGTTTCAGGCTTAATATATATTTTTAAGGCTCTATGTTTTTTCTTTAAAAAATATAAAAAAATATTATTGAAATATTTTTTAAAATGGTTAAATGAATATTATAAAAACATAAAGTAGTTGCATGTACAAAAGCACGTGTTCTTACACTAGTTCATTAAAAAAAGATGAACGTGAAGGAAATCATGAAGATTACGGGAAATCTTGGTTATTATTATTCGTATTGTCAATTGTTGACCTTTATAGAAAATTGAGATAAATGTTTTATAATCAATATTTAAGGTTAACAAGTTGTTTAACCTACTATAACAAGTCATATAAAAACTAAATTAAAATATAATTAAGATACACGTTTATTACTATAATTAGATCGATAATCACTCGTAGAGATATAATCATTGAAAACTCATATATATATATAAATAAGGTTCTAAAATACTTGCGTGGTCAAGGCTGCCTAATCTACACTAGTAACAACCAAAAGTACCCAAGGATAAGACTTTTGCCTTGCCCACTCAACATTGGACCTAACACATTGCATATAGCTTCGATAGTCTATTTACGTTATTCCTCATAACTACAATTTAGTAGTTAAGCATATTAGCGCATGTACAAAAGTACATACTAGATACTGTAGAATTGTGTTTTAATAACTAATACCAAAATGTACGAAACATGTAAAGAAACTGATTGAATGATTGTTTATATAACCACATTATTCGCTCAATATTCATGATTTTTTAAATAAATTGTGAGAGTGAATAACTTATATATATATATATATATATATATATATATTTCAATCAGGTTAACACCTGTTAGACGTTCACTCTTTTACCAAATTTTTCGCTCAAATATATTACATACAAAAATAAAGGGAAATTTATAAAAGAATCAAATAAAAGAAAAAAGGAAAGGAAAATTAGCCACAAGAAAAACATTCATGCCAAAGACCAAAAAAAAAAAAAAAAAAACCGAAAATGAACCGAACCAAAGCTGATAGCCAAAAGCTAGCTTCGAAAGATCGAGTCTAGACTCGTACCTTAAAAGAAAGTCAAAAATACGTATCATTAAAAACCCTTTGGCCAAAGTCCAATAGAAAAAAGAATACATATTTACTTCAAGAAGCCTGCTATATGCAAAGTATGTGGCAAGAAAATCCTACCATATCCCTATAGAGTGCCAACCAGCAAGAATCGGAGCTACTAAACCATAAAGAAGTGTCATCTAGGTAGACCATACAAGAAGTAAGTTTATCAGCAACATAATTACCTCCTAACTTATTTTTCATGATTAAATGGCAAAAATAATATAAAAAAACATAAAATATTGTAAATAAAAGTAAATAATGGGTTGCAACTGTGCTTTTTTATTTTTACAAGTAGAATAAATTTTCATCCTTTTAAAAATTTGAGGATATTTTACAGGTACCAATCTTAGATATTCATTAATATTATGAATATTCTTTGACACCGTTTACATTGTTGTTAAAAAAACTCAATGTCGAGCATTAAATATGAATTATATCCAGACAATTTTATCATAATGTCGTGAATATACCAAAGTTTAGTTTCAATAAGCCATGAAATTTTTAATTAACAGATACCCTTTTAAATAAAAGTTTTCAATCAAAAGACTTCTGTAACATGAAACCTCTAGCCCAAGAGATGTTCAACAAAGGTTTAACCTTTGAAGGACTTATGTGATTTTATTAATCGTCTTTTGTCTCATTTGTAAGCTTTCAATTGAGATGATGGCCATTCATTGAGAAAGAAAGAAAGAAAGAACCCTCAATCCTATGTTGTTAAGACATAAAAATAAACAGCAATTTATAATAACATTGGGCCACTCTACTTAAAATGGTTGACCTTTTAAGTCTTAGCCAATCCAAATTCCATCATAGTATCAGAGCTAGACCAGCTTAAACGACTGATTCAATCCATATAAGAATGATGGGTCCAAAAAGATTAGCAAGTCCAAATTTCATTATAGTATTAGAGCCCAAGTAGCTCAAACAAGCTGTTTGATCCATCTAATATAAGATTGGTATCTCTAAAGAAAGCATCATCTTGCAGGGGAGTGTACAAGGATAAGAATCCTGAATCCTACATTATTAAGACTTAAAAACAAACAACCACTTTTAAGAATCTTAGCTTACTCCACTTAAGTCCTTACAAAGTTCAAATTATACAAGAAAAAAAAGAAGGCAAAAAAGATAGACAATAGACAATAAGTGAGGAAAGGAAAGTAGTTTGAGGGGTTTAACGTTTTGTCAGCTCTCTCTCTCTCCCCCCTTTCCTTTGCTCTACTAAGGTTTCCTTTTTCTTAGAGTTTGATGTTGGCCCTAGGTTGGTCTTTGGACTCTTGGCCCCATGGGAGGGTCACTGATCGGCACAATAACTTGTCCGATGGTTTTGAAGAAAGTGTTGGGCATTGGGAGGGGGGGACACTAGGGTTTGGGGGTGTGAGTTCCAACGAGTAATGGGTAGTTGATTTAGGTCGTGTACATACGCTAGTGACTCCGAGCCAGGTGTGGTTTGGTGGCGTAGTGGTTGGATTAAGCTGGAAGGACGGACAGATTGGCTTTGCTTTCGTGGGTTAGAGGTGGATGGGATTAAGGGGCAGTGGTTGGATTAAAGGGCGTTCTCGTTGGTTGGCTGTAGTAGGTGGCCTTAACTCGTTAGTAGCTAAGCTTTTGGTTCCTCTTTGGATCACAAGCATTGCTAGGGATTTCTTCCTCTTCTGGTGGCATTATCAGATAGCCATCGAAAATTTGTTGTGGTTTAATTTGTACCTTTTATGTTTAGTTTTTGTTAATGTCAAATAAAGGCATTCATATTTTTGTCAGTTGTGTTTCTATTTTGTTTTTCCACTATAATAATAGAGGTGATTTTCTCGCCTTCCAATGTGGAATTGGGCCTTGGTGCTTTTAATCTCTCAATCTGGTTTGATTGGAGTTCTCCACTGCTTATAGTGGTGTGAGTGAAAGAGCCTTTTGTGTGCTTCAATGTGGGATCAGTTTCCCCATGTTGGAATTCAAGACACGTTTTACACCTTGAATGTTTTCAATCGAATCTAATGGTGGTTTCGAATCTGTTGTTGGAGTTAAGTTACTAAATACCTAGTAGTCTTTCAGCATGACAACTAGGGTTTCCTTTTTCTTCATTGGTGCACAGGAATGTGGAAGTCCTCAAAGAGCCAGCGTCCGACGTCCGCCCTGGGCTAGTCTTTGGAGTCTTGACCCCATGGGAGGGTCACCGATTAGTGCGACAGCTTGTTGTCCGATGGTTTTGTAGAAGGTGTTAGGCATTAGGAGGGCCTAGTTTCGACAAGTGATGGGTGACTGATTTAGGTCACGTACATGTGCCAACTACTCTGAGCCGGATGTGGCTGGAAGGCGCGGTGGTTGGATTAAGCTAGAATGACAAACATATTGGCTTTGCTTCTGTGGGCTCAAGGTGGATGGGGGCTCGAAAGGCTCTATCATCAAGTTTGTTGGTCTTTGTTGGATTGTGGATCCTTGAAGGGGTGTTCTCTCTGGTTGGCCAAGGCGGGTGGCCTCACTCATTAGTGGCTAGGCTCTTGATTCCTCTTTGGATCACAAGCATTACCAAGGCTTTCTTCCTCATCCGGTGGCGTTGTGGGATAGTGATCGAAAAATTTGCTATGGTTTGATTTGTACCCTTTTGTTTTAGTTTTTGTTAGTGTCAAATAAAGGCAATCATATTTTTGTCAGCTGTGCTTCTATTTTGTTTTTTCGTTGTAATAACTGAAATGATTTTTCTACCTTCCAATGTGTGATTAGGCCTTGACGCTTTTAATCTCTCAATCTGGTCTGATTGGAGTTATCTATTGCCTATAATGGTATGAATGAAAGAGCCTTTTTGTGCTCCAATATCATATCAGTTTCCCCATGTTGGAACTCAAGACATGTTTTACTTCTTGAATGTTTTCAATCGAATCTACCGGTGGCTTTGGATCTGTTGTCGGAGTTGGATCGCTAATCTTCCTCAAAAGAGGGTAACTGTTATAGAATCTTTGAACAAGAAATTGAGAAAACAAAAATAAGTCCAAAGATTAAAAGGAATTTTTATGATATGATTAACGCAAATCCACTTGAAGAACGAAAATTTCTAATACGATTATATCATACGAAACACTCGATTTTTCGCTTCCTAAAAAACCCATGAGAACTAACATTCCCAACCTCAAATTTGATAAACAATTCTGCTGATATATATATATCTTTTCTCTCTCTGCTTTCTTTAAATCCCAACATCTTGAGAAGGATTGTTGACGGTAATGGAGGAGTCGTGGTCGCGATGCTATCGGGAAAGAAGAGGAAAGCTGCGCATATTAGGATGTACCTTAAGATATATATATATATATATATATATATATATATATATATGAAGGGCGTTTTTATCAAGAACAACGACATGCACTCGTTATCTGGTAGAACCGATCATTTACCACCATAATTTGATCTCTGCGGTTTGCAATGATAACTACCGGTAGTACGCCTCACAGCCTTTCCCATAAATAAATGAACAAATAAAAAAGTTGACGAGTTAGAGAACAGGACAAACAGACCAACAAATCAATACTAATCAGAAAAGAAGAAAACACATGAACAAATCGCTCAACGGACTGTGTTACCTAAAATTTCTGAGACATATGACACATTACCTCAATAATCAAGAAGTTTCCGAGTTCCATATGTGACACAAAGTAAACAGTAGAAGAAATAAAATATAGCACGGTCGTAAAATATTCTCTCTCGCTATAAGATGAAATATCATTTCCTTCCTCATTCAAGAATCTGTTGCAACGGCGCAGAAGTTGCATAAATTAGCCAAGATAAGCTCTCAAGGCCTATAAAGCCTGCGAGAGAAGGGAAAAAAAATGGGTATCTGTCATTGAGTTGGAAAGTTTCCGTTTCTGGGCTTCCCAAACAAATTACTCTACCTTCTTGCTCGTTTTGTCATCACCACCTTCTTGAGACGCTGTCTTTGACTCGTCAAATTCCAACAACTGCACATGACAGAGACCAATATCAGAATGTAATCAAACCATGAATTTTATATGCCAAGTAAACCTTTCAACAAGTGTTAAAATAGCATATTTGAAACAGATGAGATTACTTTTAAAATATTTTCTTTAAAGATTAAAGAAAAGGATGGTCATTGATCTCTGATATGGCAATAAAGAGACACCTCTTAGAACTGAAAATCCCGTCAAACTACAGCATTTGGTCTCTCTTTAATCAAGTAAAATCACAGGATAAATATTATATTGGCCATTCTAAGAAACTAAGCTTCGAATGTGTTTATGCAAAAATAAAACACATGGAGAGAGCAAAAACAAGTAAGGATATGCGGACAAACCGGTTTGACTTCACCATTCCATATGACGTGCACAGCCAGGAATCCAATCGCAGATGGCACAATATACAACAATGCAGGCTGAAACCATAGCAAGATACCATATCAATGAGAATCAGAACAAAACAAATAGTATCAGGCAGGTATGACATTAAATGATAATAACAAACAAGTTAACAAAACTAATTAACAGGGTGTTTAACAATTATGGTCCGGACCACTTTCTCAGTTATAAATAGTGTAAAGATCTCACCTGCTACAGTAATAATAAAAAAAATAAAATCCCTTTCAAGCCAGCCATATGTCAAAGAACGAACTTCACAGTGACATACTTGTCAAAAAAAAAAAAAAAGACTGGTGTGCAATTCCTCAAGCACAAGGGCAAAAAGTAAGACATAAAGAGGGTCATGCAGTAGTCACCTGTGCAGCTTGAAACCAGTTCATAACTATGATAGTAAGAACCACACCAACTGTGTAACCCAAAAATGCACTCTTAAAATACTGACTCTTTCTTCCTCGGGAGACATCAAATCGCAAAGCCAGGGCCACAAAAATACCTGAAGGGAAAATTACAACACCCTACCTATATAAGCAACAGTAAATATAAAATAAAAGTAATCCTACTTAGTGATCTTTTCAAGTGTGCCCCTAATTGGGTAATCGTTAAATTGAAACAAAAAGAACTTCCACTAGCAATTGCTAAATCAATCATCGACTGCTTATGCACAGAATCTATAACCCGATACCAACAAGATTTCGTAAGAAAATCCAACTAGCTAAGATAAAACATCGTAAGAAATCTCCAAGTGAGCATTGAAACAATTTGGTTCAGCTGATACCATTTCACTAGAAAATTACATAACAAATTACCAATCTTTTCCCATAAAAATTAGACGATTCTTTTCTGAAATAAAGGACAAAGGTGAATTAACATTTAAGAACTGGAGATGAAGACATTAACCACCAGTATACCCCATTTTGATCAAAACGAAATTGCATCTTATCTCTTACTATAACCAACCATACATGGAAGCAATTAAGAGCACGACTATCGTCTTGGAAGGACAAACAATGGTTCCTTACATGTCTTGTTATCTAGCTATGGGTTATATAAATAGCATCCTATCCCTCAGGCAGAAGGCCAACAAAACTTTAAAACTTACCAGGAATGACAATGTCGCCAAGTCCAAGCATAGAAAATGGTCGTAAGGCATCTGCTGTAGGGAACAAAAGCTGCACAAAAATACCCGTTTCCATCAAAGTTAATTATTCTTATTTTCCAGACAAGTCATAAATTACAAAAGAACACTAGACTGAGTTGGAATACAAACCTTTATAGGAGCATCAAAAGATTTTGCAACGCTGACCATGACGGGAGTGAAGAATACCCAGAAAATATCATATACAAAGAGCCCAGCCTGCAAGATCAGATGGGGAAGTGTGAAATAAAAAGCGCAGAAAGGAGGTACTGCACCAACCAGCAAATGAAATGCATAAAAGTACATGTACATATATAGGAGAAAAGTTCAGAAAATTTAGGAATATATTATGAAATAGCACGCAAAGCATGAAAGAAACTGAATTTAAAGCAGAAAGAGTCAGAGCAGGATGATTTTTATAGAAGTGGGAATTAATCAAAAGGTGTTAAAATCTGCAGCAGCACGGCACCATGGTGGCTGGGACAAACATCAAACGTGCACTTAATGCTAGCAAAAACTGTTGACATTCAGAGAGTCCAATTTCTTACCAAGAGGATGGCACCAGTTTTGAAAGAACCAAGAGAAAGCATTTCAATTCCCTGCAATTAGTTAAAAACGAAAAATTGAAGCATGTAAGCAAGCGTTCCTTTATTATTTTAC
The DNA here is from genome assembly GCA_946598075.1 of Artocarpus hirsutus. NCBI lineage: Eukaryota > Viridiplantae > Streptophyta > Magnoliopsida > Rosales > Moraceae > Artocarpus > Artocarpus hirsutus. Next base: position 6,922 of record CAMOHE010043380.1, on the reverse strand, counting down.
AAAGCACAACAAAAGAAAGAATATCTTCACAAGGTTAAGATCACAAAGTGGGAATATCAAAGAACGAACCATATCTAAACAATGAAACTAGATGCATAGATGATCATATGGAAAAAAAACTGAAAATAAAAAGATGAGAATATTTTAAGACTAATGGCAACAAACCTGAATGCAAAAGGCCAGGCCTAATATATTATTAGCAAGCCAATGCTTCTGTGAAGCATACCATGCACAGAAAAAGGTTCCAGGGATTGCAGCAACAATCTGAGATCTTGTGAACTCAATTTCCAAAGCTGTGTAAGAAAGGTATAAGGAAAATATCATTCTGCAGATGCAAGCAAGATAATGTCAACTAGATCAAATACAACTTGTGCCATAAGAGCTAAACTATTGTTGTAGACTCATATTACAAACTAAATTTAAAACAACAAATTCTACAATGTCTAGTAAAGAGGCTGATCCTGGGAAAAAAGGAACATGCACGCTCAGAACATAAAACCAGAAACTATCGATCTTCCCAGGAAATGTAAGATCACAAAATGAATCTTATGACATGTATTTTCAAACTACCATCTTTATTGTGTCAGCTCAAAGCAGCACTAAGATAATAATAAATACAACTTCGGTACACTCAAAGTGATGTCATTGAAAGACTAAGATGTATCTATCTAAAAGAGGAAGACAGAAGCCAGTAACAAAGAGGACAATATATTAAAGAAAATCTATATTGCTTAAGTTCTGGACGTTTCTAGAAGTTCAGTGTTCCAAAAATGCAGTAAATGTAACAAAAGATACAACATCAATTTCATATTCAAAACATGCATTGAATATAGGATTATGGGATCACGTACAACGGAAATATGGGAAACGCCAAATGATAGCATCCTCGTTCCACTTATTTGGTAAATAACGTTTCATAGCAGGTAACAATGTTGCCCTGTAGAAAGCAGCAGGGAGATTTGATATCATGAAGAAAATAAGTAAATATGTTTCCAGCAATTGCGTAATTTTTAAAAATAAATGAATAAGCTATGGAAACAGAACTTACGATAGAGCGATGATCCCAAGAACAAAGAAGTAGCATGTCAATACAGCATTAACCAAGTCTTTGGATAAGAACTTAAAGAGTAAAAACAGTGATAGCAGCACTGCACTTCCAACAAAAGGGAAACGCATGGCATGCTCATTTGACATTGTCTCCTGCAGAAGAAAACATCCATCAATAAAACTTGATCTTGGTCCTGAAGAAAAGCAGAAAACAAGAAACGTGTTGACAACAACATGGACACTACTTACTGAGGGTGGAGTCGGCTTCACGGATCGGTAGCAACCCACATAGACAGTGAGGCATGCAGTCAAAACAACATTTAAATTTGGATCTACCTTCATAACAAGCGGTGCTAATGTTAAGCCTGTGGCAAAAGACAATGCCCGCCTAGTCATTAATAAAAGTCAGCACCCCTACATCGCTAAGAATTGACAACATAAATTGAAACCCAGCAACTGTATTGGGATACACTCTTCTTTTCTTTTTTGACTAACTATTCCATTGAATTTTGTCTACAAGGAACTCCACAGAAAATGTTATCTTTTGAAAGATAATCCTTTGCAAATCTTTCATGCTTTCCCAGAATTGGAGGATGAACATAAAATTTATTCAGCAATAAACAACATTTCACATGACAACGCACTTCAAAGAAAAATAGCGATCAAAAGAATACAGAATTAAGCTGATTCAAAAAGGGGTAATGGATCAGATCTATTCAACAAAACTTTACGCATAATATTTCTTTTCAAAAAATTATAAAATAAAATGAAATAAAATAAAATAGTCTTAATTCCAAATTCCAAGACTCTACGCTCACTAAGTTGTATCAAATCAAAGCGAAAGCTCTCAAATCTTGTCATTTCATAAACCCAATTGGAACTATTGTCATGCTGAAGATTCAAGCAAAGATTCCAGGGTCAAATAGCAATGCGAATCATTTGACAACCCATATTTCATCTCCTACAAGTTTTTCCCCCCCATTTTCACAGCCCCAACGGCGCAGTAAGTTACAACATCCCATGACTTTCTTTCTCACAAATAATTGACGGCAGAAGAAGAGAAAGCCCTCGCCCCCAAAATCAAAAGAATAATAAAATCAAAATTTTGCAAATTCCGGTAATAGCATAAAAAGGTCAAGACGAAAAATTGGCAAACCTGCTAAAGCAAAATTCGCTATACGCTCTGAGTTCTTCATCTTCTATGTATAATTCTTCAAAAAACAAAACACCTCAAAAAAAGTAAAGCTCAAAGCTTTGACCAAATTCACCTCCTCCGAAATCAAAACCCTATAAAAAAGTAAATCAAACCACGTCAAAATCCCAAAATTTCACAGATCGCACAAGAAATTTCAATCGCAATTCTCCGACACGAAAAAAATGTCGCAAATTTATCACGAATCATGAAATTGCATCGAAGGAACGAGTCAGCCGTACCAGTCCGTGAAGGCTCCTCTCCGTCGCAGATAGGAGAGAGAAAGCCGTGGAGAAAGAGAAAGAGAAGGAGAAACAGGATTTGAAATTTCCAGAAAATTTTGCAACTTTAGGGTTTTACCAGGGGGAAGAAGCCATTGATGGGGTAATGAGCAAAGGTTAAAAATTTACGACAACCAAACAGCACCGTTATGTAAGGTTTGGCAACCGCCAATGAGATTTGGATTTCTGTGAGCAGTCCGTAGAAGGACGGAGCAGTACGAGTTTCCGTGGACACGTGGATGGTTTTAATTGGTCAGTCATGGGAAATTAGAATATGAGCTGTTAAGTTGTAATTTTATTGGGTAATTTTTTTTTTGTAAATGTCCGTTTGTTTGCCATTAGGGGACACCGGAACGCGCCAGTGAGAAAGGTGACGCCAGGATTGATATCTTTTGAGGGAGCCACGTCTAATGAGTTATCTCAGCCAATAATATTATGCCATGCTGTACTTGGAGGAATGAAAATATCCGGACCTTTTTCAAATTACATTTGTGTACCAATATTTTCCAATTTCTTAATTTTAGTACCTTATAGTTTGATAGCATCAAATAGGGACACTGCATTTCAAAAAATTACTTCTGAGTACCTTGAGGCCCCCTCTTTTGGAATAAAACGTGATCCATCTGTCTTTTTCAGTTTTAAAACATGTCATGGAGAAAAAATCTTTAAAAAAAGAAAAAAATCCACATTTTTCAAGGGAAAAAAAATATATATATTTATATATATATGATAAACAATCTAGACCAAGGAAATGTCTTAGTAAAATATACCCCCTGTTTGGTATGATTGAAAAGTGAAAGGAAAAAAATATTAAAGAGATTTTAAGATGAAAATTGATAAGTTGAAATGTTCGGTACGAGGAAAGATTGGATAGAAAGAAAAATAAGAAGGAAAAACTATTAGGTAGGTCTTTTTATTTTTTTCCTTTCAAAAGTGGACGGATTATTAGATAAAAAAAGTTACAGTTATTTAAATAGGATAAAATTTCTAGATTATCCATTCAAACTACACCAAAAATAAATGAAATTATACAAGAACAGTTAATGAGTCTGAAAAAGGATCAAAGATTGAATACGAACTACCAAGGCATGTAAATTTACATTAGATTTTAATATATATAATGCTAATATATACAATTATCAAGGAAAATATATATATATATATAAGAAATATATATGTCCATAGAAAAGACAATTAAAAATATTGTTTTGTTATATATAACAAAGAGCAAAGAAAACTATTTGTTGTATTGCGTCAAATTAAATTAGTTGTTCACCATTTCGCTATCACATTACATATTAATTATAGAAAAAATTGTAAATTTTAATAACTATTCAAATGTGTTCCTGTTTTGGTTAATGGACGCCTTTTTCAAGTTTCAACTAAAGAAAAAAATTTAACATTGTGGATAAAATTATTTAGGCACAAAAGTAATTGCAATGATTCTAACTTTTCCATCCTTTGGGTTTTACTTTTAATACAAAACAAGTGAACGTAAATTCATTTTCTTTCTTCCATGTCATACCAAACAACTAAAGAAAAAACTAAAATTTTTTCTTTCTTTTCAATTTTCTATCCTTTTAAATTTTCTTTTTCCTCCTTATTTCTTTCCCTCTTACCAAACAGAGTGTTAAAGTATGAATGAAAAAGGTAAGAAATTCATTGTAGACGTGGAACTTTACAGTCAATACAATCAATGTAGTTAGTAGAATAAAATCATGAATGTGAAAATTAAGGCCCTTGATCATTGTTATTATCTTCATCACCGTTAGTAAAATTATGACTGAAAGTACATGACAAACAACCAATAAATAAACTAAGTACAAAAAATAAATAATAAATCCAAAATTTATAATGCTTCACTCTTGAATGAGCTACGTGTACTATTAAGATGTTCACTATGTTGGCTAAAAATTTACAAGGTAAGTTAAGTAAAATGTTTCTTTAGTGATTTCTATAGAGTAATGATGTAACGATCGTTATTTTACGGGTATGATTTTTGTAAAATCATATGAACAAAATGTCATTTTAGCATTTTTACCAAGTCTCTATAGTAAATATTTAAAATTTATCTATCAACCACTTCTACCAACCTTGTCCCGTTACATTAATGCTCAATTATGTAGCCTCCTTCTCATTTGGCTAAAGGTCTCCTAAGGAGACATAGAATTAATTCACCTCAACTACTTAGAGACATAGAATTAATTCACCTCAACTACTTAGAGACATTGATATATTTTCTCAACAACCTTTTTAATGCTTCCTTTATCTTCTTCCATAACTTGTCCCGCTTGCCCCCTCAATTATATTGGCATTATTTGTTAAAAGTCTCCATGGGAGACATGATAATATTTTCTTTTAATGCTCATTTGTTTCTTCCTACAACTCTCCCCATAAACATACAATTATCTCCCGTTTCTCAATTATTTTGACGCCTTTTTATTCAACCGTCACCACTTTCTTCTCTAGTTTCTCATTCTCTCTTTTCTCACATCAATTTTTTTTTTAACTAAAGACACAAGGCATAAAGCTCTCTTTGTAGCGAAGTAACTATAATTCCCAGCTATGTTTAAAGCCGTTTTGGAGTCAATTCAAGCTTGATTTTTAATCCGAACTTTGGTGCTTTTCAAAGGAGTTTTGAGGTAGGTTTTCTTTAATTCAAACTTGGTTTTTAGTATGTGTTTTCTCCATGTTTAATGCATGATTTTCATGTTTCAAGTTCATGCAAACATCTAGTTATGTTAACATGCATATTTGAGCATTTATGAACAAAAACTTGAGTCCCGAATTAAAACCCACAACCAACCTTTATTTTGATTTGACAACAATGTTAGGAATATGTTAGGAATGTTTAGAACTAGTTTCCATAGCTCTATGGTCAATGTTTTAAGGTTTTGAGCTTGAAGAACAAACTTAAGCATGTTTTTATCATTATTTGCTAGAAATGCTAGAGATATGATTTGATGATGATTTTGGCATAAAACTCATGAGAATATGTTTATTGTAATTATATAATGCATACTACCTGTTTTGGAATGGTTTTGAGATTTTGAACAAGAATAATATGTTTTGGGTCAAAGAGAAACTTAACATTCCATAAACCTTGTATTATCTCTATGAGTAGTAGCCCTTTCTTGAAATTCTGGGATTAGATGAAAATGAATTTTGTAAATTGACTTACATATTTTAAAACTAGACATCCTAAGCATTCCAACGAGCTATCATGAGCCTAAATCGGAGTTGTATTTTATTTTCTATGAATTTTTTAATTTTTGGATTGGAAACTAGTAAACCTACTAGTGGCAGTATACCACCCGTCTACCTTAAGTAAACCATCTATTAACCTATGTGCTAATTGTAGATAGTGAACCCAACTTTGCTCACCTTCTAATCCCTGAATGTCTTGCAATCTTTCCAAAACTATCCTAAGTAATTTATGAATCTTATTAGAGACTAAAATATATAGATTTATACTTAATTCATTTATGAATGTGGTTATATGTTGTGCTTTAGTTTTAATTGTCCTTATGCACACCTTAGGATCAAGGGTGTATAGAGCTTCCGTTAATTAAATTCTGAGATTAAAAGATTATTGAGAAGCTTGGAAGGTAGGGATTCTATTACTCATCTTTTGTGAGGTTTTTATGGAATTAAAATTGATTGTTTTACCACAAGATATATGTATCTATGTTGAACTGCTATTCATTGAGAATCACATATGAAACTATGACATGAACTCGCCCTGTATTGATTAGCAAGGAACATAATGAATGAACATACGTTGTTATAAATTGGGAAGCATGGTTGGAAAAATTGACTCTATAAATAATGATAGAACATTGAGAAATAGTGAGACGTGAAGAGGGCGGCGGTTACGTCCTTGGGCACAAATACCCTAAAAGGTAAAATAGGGAGGGGTGATGACGCTTCCTTAGGTCGAAAGTCCCAGAACACACTGTACAAGAATCTACTTGGTGATAACTTAGGGCTTGATGTGTAACACCCCAAAATATAATGTTAGAAATAAACATGGATGATGTGATAATATCATATGCGAATAACTATAATGTTATGTTAAGTTATTTTTTTTTCCAGGTGATGTGATGAGGACTCGAGGTGCTAAAAAAATAAATAAATAAATAAATAAATAAAATTCATGCCAAATTAATGAATTTTTGTTTATGATGTTATGATGAATTTGCATTGTAGTTAATTATGTGAATAAGATATATATGTATATAAGTAGTCATATATATATATATATATAGAAATATATATATATATAGGTTATATTCTAAATATAAATATTTCTATATATACTTATCATTACGTGATTTAAGTATTAATATGTTATAAACGTATTACTTATATATATATATATATTATTATATATGTTGACTTT
>CAMOHE010043379.1:0-10013 GCA_946598075.1 Artocarpus hirsutus | reverse complement strand
CGTTGTAACAACTTCAATTAGAGACACCTTCACAAACGTAATAACGTAAAAAGGCCAAATCTTGAAGTGAAGTTCCTAGTTATAAAATATAAGCGTTAAAAGCGTGTTTCTTTGCCTTAATAACTATCAAGTTTTGTCAGCATACTATTTGGAAACATGGAAATTAAAAAGAGGCTTGCGGTTCTGTTCTTCATTGCGCTTGTTTTGCAAGGTCGATATCTGCCTCAACGCTGACACCATCTCTGCAAATGAATCTGCCGGTAGTGACTTTGTACGGGGATTCTTCAAACCAGGCAAGTCTCCAAACTACTATATAGGCATATGGTATAAAGAAGTCACTCCAAGACGGTAGTTTGTGTGGCAAACAGAAAGACCGGTCTCGGATATATTTTCCTCGGAGTTAAAAATCTCTCATGGCAATTTATTTCTTTTCAATGAGTGCAGAATCCCAATTTGGTCCACAAACAGGAGCTTCACTAATTCTCCTGCGGTGAGAGCGGTTCTTTTGGATGATGGAAACCTTGTGTTAAAATTAGATGGATTCAATTCGTCTAAACCATTATGGAAAACTTTCGATCATCCAACAGATGCGTGGCTGGCTGGTAGTAAGTTAAGATTCAACAAGAAAACGAAAGAGAAGAACCCCTTAATTTCATGGAAGAATTCAGAAGATCCTGCCCCAAGCCTCTTCTCGCTTGAGCTAGACCCAAATGACAACTCGTATGTCATACTTTGGAATAGCTCTAGGAGATATTGGACTACTGGATCTTGGAATGGTCTTTTTTTTTATCTTTCCTTGGTCCCTGAGATAAGGTACCTTAATTTGCACCATTTCAATTTTGTTACAAATGGAAATGAAAGCTGTTTGATATAATCTTTTGAAAGCTCTTCTATAACTCTAGCAAGGCTTGTGTTGGACGCTTCTGGGAGAGTGACTTGCCACTATTTACTACCAGCAGGATGGACTGTGCTTCAATCTTTCCCAAAACGACAATGTCAAGTATATGCTCTTTGCGGGGCATATGGCAGCTGAAACGAGAACTCCATGCCGTTCTGTAATTGCTTGACGGGGTTTGAACCCAGGATACTAAGTGATTGGGCTCTAAAGGGCTACTCTGGTGGGTGCATCAGGAAAACCAAACTTCAATGCACTAGCAAAAATCCTGAAAACAGTACGATAGACAAATTTCTAGAAATGTGGAGCATGTTGTTGCCTGCAAACAAGGAATATGTGCAAGTTGATACTATGGTAGGTTGTAAATCGACCTGCTTAAATTACTGCTCTTGCAGTGCTTGTGCCAATGACAGTGATGGCTGTTCCATTTGGAGGGGAGATCTCTTAAACATGCGGCAACTTGGAGTAGATGATACTAGCGGTAGAACAATCTACATTCGACTATCAGCCTTAGAGTTTCCAAGACCCAATAAAAAAAAAGGAATAACTATCGGTATTCTAATGGGCTCAGATGTCGGGCTACTAGTTCTCGTTAGCCTTACCGTCTTCTTAATCTTGAGACAAAGAAGGGAAATAGCTCAAACAAGAAAACCACTAGGGGATTCTTCGGTTGTGTTTGAGTATAGGGATTTGCAGAATGCAACAAAAAACTTCTTGGAGAAATTGGGTGGAGGTGGCTTTGGTTCAGTTTTTAAAGGGATATTGCGGGACTCGACAATCATCGCAGTGTAGAAGCCTGAAAGCATCGGTCAAGGAGAGAAGCAATTTCGAGCAGAAGTTACCACAATTGGGACGATCTAATGCGTTAATCTAGTTCGACTCCGTGGTTTCCGCTCTCAGGGGACTAAAAAGTTGTTGGTCTATTTTTTCATGTCCAATGGCTCATTAGCTTCTCACCTCTTTCCTCCGAATATGTCCAATGTTTTGGACTGGAAAACAAGATACCAAATTGCTTTGGGGACCACAAGAAGGCTAGTGTATCTACATGACGAATGTGGAGACTGCATCATACACTGCGATATTAAACCCAAAAATATTCTGTTGGATGCAGAATTTTGTCTAAAAGTGGCAGATTTCGGATTAGCCAAACTCGTTGAAAGGGAATGCAGCCATGTCGTAACAAGCATGAGAAGAACAAGAGGTTATCTTACACCAGAGTGGATCTCAGGAGTGGCAATAACATCCAAAGCAGATGTCTACAACTTCAAAATGATGCTTTTCGGGCTTGTATCTGGGAAGAGAAACTCAGAACAAACAAAATCAAATGGGAAACTAAAGTACTTCCCAAGTATGGCAACAACGGTTATAGTCCAAGGAGGTGATGCGCTTAGCCTATGAGACGAAAGGTTGCAAGGTTATGCAAACGTAGAAGAGGTTGAAAGAGTGTGTAAAGTCGCTTGTTGGTGCATCCTAGATGATGAGGCACATAGGCCATCAATGGGCCAAGTGGTTCGAATCCTAGAGGGAATTATTGAGGTAAACATGCCCCCAATTCCGCGATCTCTCCACTTTTACGACGACAACGAGGAAAACGTGATTTTCTTTGTGGAGTCGTCTTCATCGTCATCATCAAGCAAGAGTTATCGTTCACAGAACAATGCTTCACTTGCCTCCTCTAAGGCCATGAACATGGAGAACTCTCCTACATGCTCCGCATCTTGAATTGAATAAAAAAGAACCTGTCTTGTTTCCTCTCGTTACTTTGGTTTCATGCTCTGTTTTCTCTCGTAGGCTTGATTTTATTTTTTCTATTTATTATTTTTTAAATAACGGAACTGGCTTCTTTTTTTTTTTTTTGAGTATTGTCGTGCACATGAAGGTGCATGAAATTTCACATCTTCTCACGTGGTGGTCATTCATAAGCAATTCGAGACAAAGCTAATCTCACTTCTTCTTCTTCTTTTTTTTTTTTTTTTTGGTGTCATAAGAGACAGTGAAAAAACGACAACGTTGTAGAGGATAAAAGGAAGAAACGATAATATAGTGGAGAAAGTCAAGGTGATAAGTTAGTTTTAGGCTAATTAATTAGATGATTCTCACTTAATATTTTTGTTAGTTTTGAGCAATTTATAAGAATTTGATAGTGTTTATGTTCTTTTGTAGGTTTTGAGGAAAAAGATGCGCGATAACAATATATAGGGTAAACCGGACCAAAAATAAGCACAAGTGACTATGGGGACAAAGTGGAGCCTAGAAGCCAGCTTATGGGCGCCTAGGCACTCATACAGATGAAAGTTACATACAAAAACCCAAGAGCATAGCGCCTAGGCGCCAGCTCAAAAATTGTTGCATAAGGCTGCTTAGTGCCTAGGAGCTACAATCATGGCGCCTAGGCGCCAGAAAATGGAGCCTAGGTGCCATTGCGATTCCGATACAAATTTATGCGTAATTTTGTTTCAAAATTGCCCTTCTAAACCCTAGCATATAAATAGAACATTATAGAAGGTTAGAAGACGAATTTTGACAGAGAAAACCTGCAGAAAAAAAAGGAAGGACTCGCTATCTTGAAAAAGAAGATTGGTGCAACCCGGAGACGGAAATCCATCTTCCCATCCAACATACAGTTTTTTTCTTCTACTCCTCATGTTTAGGACATTGTTTAGGATGATTTTTAGTTTTATTATGAACTAATTTTCTCTATTCTAGGGTTACGATGTAGCCAGATTATGAATGTTTATATTTATTTAATTTAATTCAATTTGATGTTTATTCATTATCTATGCTGAGTATTTGATCTAATCTTAATCTTGTAAAATTTTGCGCATCTTTTGCATGATTTGTGATTCAATTTGAGGCTGAGAAGTAAAAATTAAATTAAACCATGATTGAATGCCATAAGATCATCATAGGATAGAGATATCTATGAGACTTGTGTAACACTGTGAATTTTTTGTGCTTAATGAATCTTGGTAAGTTTAGAGTTTCCACAGAGACGTAGGAAATTTGTTAACTAGGATAAATTATTAATGCTTGAGAAAGATTAATAAGTGTCTAAGGGAAATTCGTTATCAGCATAGGAGTAAATATTAATTGAGTGGATTAAATAAATTGGATAGGATTAATCCGGTGAGTCGGAAACTCTAGAAGTCTTAATCTATTGAATTCTCTCCTGTTAAAGTTACAATCTATCAGTCTTCATTAATTTAGTTTGTCTTACTCTTACCATTTTATCATTTCACTGTTTCCTATATTTCAATTGTTCAAATAGAATTAGAGTTAGAGTAATTTGGTACTTAGTGACAATTAGTCCTCGAGGGAACGATCTCTACTCTCACTTTATTACTTGTAAATGATACGTGCACTTGCGTTAGAAAATCCACAACACAAGGTTAAGAACGACTATAAAAGAAATTCAGGGCAGCGATGAAACGACTACAACAAAAACAACAAACAAATATGAAAAACGACGACACAAAGTAAAACGACATTCAAAGTAATAGGCGTAAAATAGAGAGAATCAACAACGGCAAAACAAAACTCAACTCAATCAAAAGCTAGTAAATCAATAAACGATAACACAACACACACATTTATAACTGGCAATAGTGAAGCAAATTGAAATTTAGAATGCCTATAAACGACATAATATAAAAGGCATAAAATGTAGTAGATATCTGGTTGTAGGTATAATTTAGGGGTGGCAATAATCATGTTCGTGCCGTGTTCGTGTTGGCACATTTACAGCACTGTACGTTTAGCGCGAACACGAACACGACACGATTAATAAACGTACCAGAAATGCAAACACGAACACGACACGCCTATGACACGCGTAACACGGCACGACACTATTAACACGATTATTAAACGTGCCGTGACGGGTTGACATGATAACAACACGCACATAACACATTTATGACCCAATTAACTAAAAATTAAAAAAAATTAAATTTTAAAAAAAAGCTAATAAAGAAAATTAACAAAAATACAATATCTAATTAATACTAACCTACTATAAATATTTTAAATATTTTTATTTTTGAGTTTAAATGTGTTATAAATGAGCGGGTTGTGTCGTGCCGCGTTAACACGTTTACGGCCCGTTTAATTAAACGTGTTAAGGCGTGTTTAGTGTGTTAGCACGAATCCAGCTCGTTTATTTTCGTGTTATTCGTGCCAACCCATTTATGGCACAATTAATAAACGTGCGGTCCAAACTCGTTTATCTCGTGTCGTTTTCGTATTGTATCATCGTGTCGTGTCCGAATTGCCTGCCCTAAGGTATATACATATAATCCATACCGGATACTACGAACAGGTATAAAGTTTGAATTGCCCAAGTTCCAAAAAAAAAAAATGTACATATAAGAAACGATATAAACAAGAGAAATAACAAAAAAGAAACGACATTCTATATATATATATATATATATATGACATTTGTTATTCCTGTCTCATCGATATATATAATATGACATAAATGGATGAAAACGATGAGACAGAAATAACAATTTCACACAGTAAAAACCACTGTAAAGGAAGAACGACACCCCACAATAAAAGGAGAACAACGTTCACATAAAACCACAAAAAGATAAAATGACATTCAAAGGAAAAAATGACAATCACGAGTGAAAACAGTGTTACACGAAACATAAATAAATAAATCAAGATTATAAGGAAAGAAGCACTCACATTTTAGCCTAAAAAATAAATGCCAAAAGAATTGGAACTTAGCCATCGTTATACAGGGGAAACAGTAAAAAATACGTTCTTATCTAGAGAAGCACTAAAATTTTAAAATGCACCTATAAATCTGCCATTAATGAATAAAAGCACAAGAGATCAGGTGCAGACAGCTAAAAATCTGGAACTGAAAATATTGGTTTAAAAATTGTATCATGTGAAGGTTTTATATTGTAATATTTTTTTTTTATTACAGCTGCTAAAAACTTACACTATATACTAGTTAGAACCAACCGAGATGCCAAACAACCCGTTGAAAGGAACAATGTGGCACTACTCTTAAAAAAAAGGGATTCGATAATGATAAAAAGAAAAGAAAAAGGAAATAAAAAAAAAAAAAAAAAGAAGACTTAAACAGCATTTATAATAAGAACAATTTTTGAAACGCAGAAAAATTATGTTCAAAGAAAAATAAGAAGAGAAAGAGAGAGCAATTACATCAAACCCAACTAAGCATATCTTTTCACTTTCATCATTTTATATGTTTTTCGGATGACGAAAATACCCTTTTACATTATGGAACAGCTTATCCATTATGATCATAGAAAACGTCCTTTGTAGATCACTTCAGAGAAGAAGTGGCACAGGAAGACAATTACTCAACAAATTAAGTAGTGAATAAATGGAGCTAAGAATATGACTGAAATTAAATTAGGGCTAATGTCGGATCAGGATAGGTATAAGATGCAATGTACAACCCCTTCAACCTACCAATAATTATGTTTAACTCATTAATTATAAGACACACGAAAGTATGAGCGATTTAGTTGGTCATTATTCAATAAAAGTCTAATCCATCTCCTAGAACATAACAACTCTTAAAACGGCGATTCTATTTACACCTCCGACTTTACACTTTACACCTCTGTCTTATATCAACACCCTACATAATTTTGAAATGATTTTATACACTCTTAGTATTCTAAAATTACCCCATGTTACATAAGTATTAATTTTTGACCACTTCATTTTTTGTTTTACATCTACCGTTTTATTGTCATTTGTTACTTTAATATTATCGTTTCTCCATCTATCTCTTCTTTTTTAACCTTTAGGCATGAAATTCTTTTTCGTACTTAAAGAAAATTTACAATAATATTTTTCTATCAAATTTAGGGACTTTCATTCATTCATAATTTGACAAGCAGAGGTCATGATCTTTTTATAAAGGGCCAGTTTCCATTGTTGTAATATGCTGTTGATTTTGCTATGTTGTGCTTTTGTTGTGCTGTGCCGTGGACCAGAAGCAGTTTGCTATTTGGTAAATCATTTTTAAAGTTGATGTTAGCATCACAAGTTGAGTTGAATTGCAAGTGTTTTGTAAAGTATGTATAAAATTGTTGGGGAAATATATAAAGATAAAAATAGACATATTTTACTAAGCATGTTTCTATTTTTTGTTTTTAATTTTAATTTTAAGATTAATATATGTAATATTTATACATTACAACACTAAAAAACTATAATTTTATTTTTATTATTTAATATATTTTTAGAAAAATCAACTAGTTTTATTAAACGAGATAAATTATATATCCATGTAAAAAATCACTCTAACAAAAGCACAATAATGTTAAAAATTTTAACTTATAAATTAATTCTCTAAACTTCTTTTATCGATATTTTTATTTGTTATGGAAAAAAGGATGGATTGAGAATTATGTATTATTATTAAGGTTAGCTTAATAATTTTAAATTGTAATATTAGAAAGCTGCTATAAAAAAAAAAAAAAAAGAGCGACATCTAACCTGTTTCTCTACTTTTCGTGCTAGGCAGTAGGTTTTAGAAGCATCTTGACAAAAGCAAGTTTTACTAAACACCTTAAAGTGTTGCATGAGCTAAAATCAACATCTGAAAACAATGACAAACGATCTACTCAAAATAAAATGCAAAATATCTCGAAAATAAATAAACGCAATAAAGTTATTATGTCAATTGAGATGTGATTAAAAAGACAAAATGGAAAAGGAAAATGCAAAGAGGTGAAATAACATATGAGAATAAGCAAACAAACAAAAAAAAAAGAAAAGAAAAGAAGGAAACGAAAAAAAAAAACCCAATCCAACTTTGTAAAAGACACATATGGGCCTTTAGAAAATGAAAAAAGGGGAAGGGGAGAAAATATCATATTTTTAAAACTTTTTGAAGTAAATATTAAGTTTTAAAAATATTAAAAAAAGGTAATAAAAAGAAATTTACTGATGAAAGACTTTTTTACTTATAGTAAATAAAGAAGTAAAAAAATATTTTTACCTAGTAATTTTTCTATTCACTGATATTTATTATAAATATTTTTGAATTTACTTTAATTAGTTTTAAAAAAGTGACATTTACTACAATTTTTGATAAAAAATAGTAAAAGAATATAGAAAAATTATAATGAATGGACCAATTGTTGAAGTCATTAATAGAAATAGTATGTTTATAAAGAAAAAATTTATAGACCATTTTTTATTTTTAAATATTTAATTTTTCAAATTTACCTTTATTCTTAAAATGACATTCTTGCTTGCAGGCGTGGGTACCTGCCCTAATAGGGCGGATATGAAGGATGCTATATGGGGATGGGGGGTCAGTGAAGGGGTTAAAATTAGTCCCTAAGTCAGGGGTGGGATGGGTGTGAGGAAGCTCCCCACCCCTGACTTGATATATATGTATGTGTGTGTGTATATACATATGTAAGGGAACAAATGTATTATATTATAGTAAAAAAGAAAACAGGAAACTATTAAAAGAAAAATAGAAACCTTCGACCTTAATACTTTTGAATTATAAATAGCACAAGATATGAAGTATTTACTCATGCTTTTGCTTATTGCTTTTTTTCAGTTTTAAATAAATTTAATTAGAAATTAAATTTTATTTTTTATCATAGGATCCAAGTTTTGTCAACTATGATGCTTAAGAAGGATCAAGTAATAGAGTTGGTATGAAGCTATGAAGTCAAAAAAAAAAAAGAATAATGTTTTTAGTCTTTTAATATTTTATTTTATTTTATAAATTTTAGTTTTTAGATTAAGGGAGTTTGGGTTTTGTTTAATAATTAGTTTATAAGACGAGAGTGATTATATTGATATATTTTACAATTTACTTAATAGAGAGTTTAATAATGTTACAATAGTCTAAGACTCTAAATCGATAAATAGATAGGGTATGAGGATAGCTCCCCCAATGAAGATCTCCCTACCTCATCCCCACCTTAAATTAGGCGGGTATTATTGTTCAGGAGATTCTAGATTCACTTGAGACAAATTGAAAAGGTTACATATTGAATTTCACTTTTTCATTGTTCCGTTTCTTCTCATTGGCGACCCTCCAAAAGAAGCTGATGGTACGAGCGAGATAAGCAAATCCAATAAAACAAAAGAGATATCATAACTAAAGGAAACAAAAACGAGTTTAGAAAGAACCTAAAAAAGGTTCTTAGTGCTTTAGCAGAGAAAATGACTTGAAATTGAAAGCCCACCAAAATTAGAGAGACTGTAGAGAAAGTGAGACAAAGAGATAGATAGGCGGCCAAAAGGCAAACTCGACTTTTAAATCCCACCCCAACCGCACCAATGGTCCCCAATACTTGCCATAAAATGTTCTTTTCAACTGATAGTTCAATACGCAACACCTTTTCACCCTTTTTTGGACATGCATAGTACAACTCGTCCCATAATTTAACAAATATACCCAAATCAATTCAACACTCTTATCATACAACTACGGAAATTCCTTATCTTAATCGATTTAATGGGGATGAGGAAAGAAGAAATCTCAAAGTTGCATTGATCAGAGAACAAAATTGACAATGTTGATCTTCCATGATGGAGGCCAATCACAAGGAGAGGGAAGAAATTAGTGTACCAAATTGGGAAGAATTCTCCTCTCCAAACAAATATGTTCCGCAAAGTCAAACCAACAAATTAAAAAAATAAGCAAAAAAGGACTAAAAAACAACTAAAACAACATTACGTTTAAGGATCTATATTTTTTTAATATATTAGTTACATTTTTGGGATTCTTTAATGCCTCTACATGTGCTTATGTATATTGTTCTCTATTTAGCTTACCCCTCTTTAGATCACAGCGGCTCGATCTCCATCCAATGATTAAAATACATGTCCAGATGAGAAAAGGTATTGGACTAAAGACTGACCCAAGACAACTTCATATAACATAAATATTAGAGCAATTTTAATCCGCTATCAATGACGTGTCTAAAATAGTTGCATCCTTTTTTCATCCTCGCAACAATAGATGTCTAACTTCAAAGACTCATCAATGAATTTTCCTCAAAATGTGTAGTAGTAATATGGTGCACCGTTCTATATATTAGATCTTTTTGTTGATGCAAGTTTTTTTTTTTTTTTTTTTTTTTTTTAC
>CAMOHE010043378.1:0-40534 GCA_946598075.1 Artocarpus hirsutus | reverse complement strand
TTGATGAGTCCATTTATATGGTACAACTAGATGGGTTCAAGGTCAAGGGTCAAGAGGGTAAGGTTTGTAAGTTGCTAAAGTCAATTTATGGACTTAAGTAAGCTTCCCATTCTTAGAACATAAGATTTGATCAAGTGATCAAGAATTATGGGTTCTCACAAAATGTGGATGAGCGATGTGTTTAGAAACACATTAAGGAGGGGAAGGTGGTTTTTCTACTGCTCTATGTGGATGACATTCTGCTAATTGGCAATGACATTGGGGCATTGTCATTGGTCAAATTATGGTTGACCAAGCAGTTTGACATGAAGGACTTGGGTGAGGCTAATTTTGTTCTCGGTATCCAGATCTTTCGAGATAGGAAGAACAAAATGATAGCTTTGTCACAAGCCAGCTACATAGATAAAATTCTCAAAAGGTATGCAATGCAGGATTCTAAGAAAGGTGGGCAACCATCTAGGTTTGGAATTACTCTTTCTAAGAAAGACTCTCCAAAGTCTAATAAAGAAAGAGAATACATGAAGAAGGTACCTTACGCTTCGGTAGTGGATAGTCTCATGTATGCCATGCTTTGCACACGATCGGATATTTGTTATGCGGTCGGGATCGTAAGTCGATTTCAGGTGGATCCAGGATCGAACCATTAGATTGTAGTTAAGCATATTTTCAAATACCTGAGAAGGACTCGAGGGTATATGCTTGTATATTCAGGTGAGGACTTAACTCCTCTAGGATATACTGACTCAGATTTTCAATCCTGTCTAGATTCAAGGAAATTGACTTCTGGGTTTGTGTTTACTCTAGGTGGTGGTGCCATCAGTTGGAGAAGTGTGAAGCAAGATTGCACTTCGAGCACTTCGGATTCAACGATGGAGGCCGAGTATGTGGCAACTAGTGATGCTTCGAAAGAAGCAGTGTGGCTCCGCAAGTTCCTTGGAGATCTTGAGATAGTTCCTGGTATGGATAATGCAGTATCATTGTACTGTGATAATAGTGCAGCAGTAGCTAATGCTAAGGAACCAAGATTTCACAAGAAGAGTAAGCATATTGATCGGAAGTATCATGTGATAAAGGACTTCATCGAGGGCGGGCATGTCACGGTGTGCAAAATCGCGTCAGAGGACAATTTAGCTGATCTATTCAAGAAGACACTTTGCAAATTAGCAAAATGGTTAGAACATCACCATTTTCTTTCTACAATCTATAGTGGCATGGTATTTTGACAACCAATCCATTCCCAAAATCACCTCATAATCTGACATGCCAAGGATAATCAGATCTACAAGTAATTCTCTTCCGTCAATCATTATCTTGTAGCCTCTGAGGACTTGATTTGATTGAAGACTCTCTCCAGATGGAATATTAACACTATATTTAATAGTAACCGTATCTGGTGGTTTACCTAATTTTGACACATACACATTAGATGTAAATGAATGTGTTGCTCCTGAATCTACCAAGGTATGGGTAGGTATGTTAGACATGTATGCCCTAAGGAGTAAAAATGTAATATATTTTTGGAGACATTTTTATCAATAAAGAATTTATTATATATATATACCAAATCTTGTCCTCTTTACGTTCATATTTGTTGAATGTATGATAAGCAAACATTAGTCTGAGACTGTCGGTCTAAACCTTTAAGAATTGGGCATATGATGGATAGATTATACAGAAGACGCAATTCTTAAGGTAATGGTCTAAAAACATAAGATCCGCAATCGATGGAATAAAGTTGGGCGCTTTATTCATGTAAAGATTGTTATGTTGTCTATATTCCTATTGGGAGATGGTTTGTCTTGACCATCGGAGGTGGACTCCGTGAATAGAAACATTGGCATGTTGCATAGGTGACGATGTGTTGGATCGGGACATAAAGTGAATTGATTTGGATTAATAATTCTGTCTTGGCAAATCGATTCACTTTAGACAATCATTTGTATTGTATCTAAATCCTGAGATGAATAGCGGGCTCGTTGTCTTGACTTGTGTTTTTTGATGTATCAAAGGGTGACACCCACATCTTAATAGTGGTATGCATGCCGGTACGTTGGAGGCATGACTCTTGATGACGTAGACCTGTTATTCATAGATATGGAATTCATAGCTCCTCTTTAGGAGTAGTGATATCCTCTTATATGTGTCATCTTGTAATTGGAAAATTGGAGTGCTCAACCATTTGGATACATAGGTGTGACCGAATGGTATACTGTCTTTGGATGGTAAGTTTTCCTATGTGAGATAATGGAACGTAAGATAAAAATAATCGGGAAGGTAAGACATAACTTGTTCTTAAGCCGATTATGGATAATCCTATGGGGAAACGATACACTATGATATGTCATGGAGACTTAACTATATGGGCTTTGTAATTCTATAGAGTTCGCGAGTGTAGCTCCAAGCTTTTAGTGAAGTAGCGTTGGAGTTGATAATTATGAAATGTATATCTGGCATATTGGGTTTCATAATTATCGGGAGCTTGAACTATATAGGTCCATTTGGTCCCCTTTGCTAGCTCACAAAATCCTGTAATGATACGGCGTGCTTTTACAATAATTGGTGACTTATGTCAGATTTATTAGATTGGTTGAAAATTGGAAGAATCAAATAATTCATGTCTGTTTATCGGTTGAATTAATTTTGTGACAAAATTAAATCAAGATAAACTTGTTGAATTATTAGGATCGGATAATTCTTGTCTGTTTATCAGTTGATTTAATTTTAGATAAATTAAATCAAGATAAACTTGTAGAATTATTGGGAATCTATTTATTATCCTAGAGATTATGTAGATAAAGTTGTTTTAATTAGATAACTTTTCTATTGGGTTATTTGAATTAAAATTGAGGCTTTATCCTATGGAATCTCGGGTGAAAAATAAAAAATTCATGTGATTTTTATTTCGGCAGTTCGGCATGCCAATCCTAAAGTTTGGCCTGCCGATAGGGCAAGTTCGGCCTGCCTATGAAAAAGTTCGGCCTGCCTATGTGTGAATTAAAAATCACGCATTTTCACACGTTGTTACAGGTATCTTATCCGATATTGACTCGAATTTGATTCTGTTTTGAATTTTTGATACCTTATCTGATAAGGAATGACCCTAGACCCAACCTCTATAAATAGGGAGTGAGTCTAATGAGTTATTCAGATCAATTGAGAGATTAAGAGTTATACTCTATTGATGAGAATCTGAAACTCCCTGAGAGCTCTTGTTCACAAATCACGAGCACTAGCTTTGGGTTCTCTCAATTGATTGGAAGGAGAGTCACCTTGAGGAAGAGCTGTATGTGTGAGCCCACACTCACTCTGATCGTGGATAAAGAATAGCACAGAAGACTAGTTGGTTAAGGCTCTTCTGGAACGTTACTTCTCTACACAGATTTCGAGAGCTTTTTGGCGAATACAAGGTTAGTAAGATCAGGTTAATTTATACATATAGCATGTCAAACTTGTGTTTTGAAAAATACTCTGATTTAAAATTTTTAAATTCTGCTGCATATTATTTTTACGACAAGGTATGCCAAAGATAAAAATCTCACCTGAGACAACTGAAGGATTGGTCTATGCATATCTTGAGAAAAAGCAAAAACTCAAGCTGGGACTTTCTTTTGATCTTGAACATTTACTTTGTAGTCTTTAGCCAAATGTCCTATTTTCCCACAGTTATAACATGCTTTGGGTCCTTCCATGCAAGCTCTAAATTGAGATCTCCCACATCTAGCACATTTGGGTTTTGATCTATGTGCATTCAGTGTTGTCATTGTAATCTTGGGATGTTTTGACAAATCAAAAAATTGGGCCTGATTTTGATTCCATGGACCTAGTCTCTTAGTTCCCTTATTCCACTGTTGCTTTCCTTTACTATATTGAAAGTTAGGCTTGAAATTCTTCTTACTTTCTTCTTTTTCCTTCATTTTCTTCTCCCTTGCGTCTTTGTCTCTTTCTCGAATTTTATTCTCTACACATTCTGCCTCTAGAGCTCCTTATGCTATTTTAGAGTAATTCAGACCTTCTGTTCTAGCCACTGTTACCTCCCTAAATATTTCTGGCTTCAAACCCTCCATGCATTGCTCTATTTTAAGAGCATCAGTACTCACCAGTTGAGAAGCATAGTGAGATAGTTCTTCAAAATTTCTAATATACTCTACAACAGACATATTTTCTTGTTTCAAATTCACGAATTCTTTCTTCTTCTCCGTCCTTGTAGCTGTTGTAAAATATTTTGCTTCAAAGATTTCTCTAAATCTTTCCCAAGTCATAGTTGTGACATCATGAACATTAACCATCATATCCCGCCAATAACTGGCATCATCACGAAGCATAAAAGAAGCACATGAAACCTTTTCATCATTGGAAATTTTTCCATAATTAAACAATCCCTCCATTGTCTAGAGCCAAATCTCAACGTCTTTAGGATTTGCACCACCTGAAAACTCTGGTGGCTTAAATTTTTAAAACTTCTTAACTACCAAATCATTTTCAACTCGTTCAATAGGAGCTTGTGGTGGTGGAGGAGGAGGTGGATGCTCCATTTCTTGGCTCATGTCTCGTTCTAAAAACCTTTCAACTAATTTAGTAAGATAGTCAATGCGGGAATTTCTCTTATCCTGCTACCTTCTAGCTGAAGTTTGCCCCCTAGTTTCAACCATTATTATTTTGCTCACGTAAATAACCTTTTAACTCTTACATATAACAATAATGGCCAATAATAACAATGCATAATAATAATAACTGACATGAAAAACATAAAAACACTTACTGATCAACTAAGCTTTTCTAACCTATGGTCCTTGTATATGGATGCTCTACAAAACCACTTTAAACCAAAAGCTCTAATACCAAACTAAGACGTTCGCCTAACTTCTTCAAACTGCTAATACATATAATCAAGCTAGACGACGCCACATTTTAGTTAGATCCAAGTTAATTATTAAGGAAAATAGTGGGCAAATTTGAACTTTTTCAACAACTTGTAATTTACAAACAACCATATGTTTATATATTCATAAAAGATGGGATAGCAAAAATTATTTACAATAATTTACCTCTCAAAATGAAATGCCACCCGAACTGTGGTTATAACCATCCCATAGTAATAACAAGTACTAAAATATGAAGTTCAAACTAAAGTGTGCTTATGTAAGGTCAGCAGTGTCCACATACACGGAGTCATGAGAATAGAGAGCGTACCAGTCGACCTTTACATCAACACAACTGAGAGCACCCTCATCTGCATCACAAGATAAAAATGAGCTAATGCCCAGTAAGTAGAAACTATTGAATTCAATGCAGTAACATCATGTATGGGGTTATAACATATCCATTGTACATATCGTATCATAAAAACATTTAATTGCACATAATTATGTAGACCATTAGTTGCCCGCTTACCCCTATTATAAGCATGCATGCATACTACAAGCCTTCACCGATCAATAATGCCTCAGGCTACCCTGTGAGACAACGGTTTGAAAAATGGTCTCAGGCACTCTCATGAAACCACTTGAGTCCCAAGCTACCCCATAGAACTTAATCAAGGCTATTTACAAGCTAACTACATAGTGCATATACAAACAATCTCTTTCTCATAGTACGATGATTTTCTTTAAAAAAAAAAAAAACTATACATGTGCCTGATATAGTAAATCATATATATTACAACAACAATCTTGTGATGCAGTTGAAATAAATTTCTACTTACGTCATTTCCAAAGAAAAGTTGATAAGTGAAAGGCGTCAGTGTCCTTGTCAAGCCAGATGTGCTAGTAAGCCTAGTATTATCAGTTAGCATCTCGAGTTATTAATATGCACGTACCTCATTTAGCATTTAATAGCAAGAAAATATTGATCTACATATGTGATGCTATGAGCATTTAATAGCAAGAAAATATTGATCTACATATATGATACTATGAAAATCTATACAAATCCTTACATTTATAAAATTCCAAAAGCATAATAGATTTTTTGCTTGAATATTTTATATTCATGATAAATATTTAGCTATCATTATGCAACTAACAATGTAACCAAAATGCAACTGTCACATATACATCCTTCATTACACATACACGACACTATGATATAGATAGATCTTAAAATTGCTTAAAAGATTCTAATATACATATTGAAGCAAAGAGGGTCCTTTATACATACCAATATAAATTGTGTTCATTCCCTCAATGAGCCAACACAGGTAATGTTAATACCAAAATAGCATTCCATAAAGTACTCCTTTATGAGTTTTGACAATTAACCAACATAAGTAAATAAATAACAATTCTAGCAAACAAGTACATATTCTCCCGAATTTGTATCTTTACCAACGTCACCTAAAACTAAGGACAATCCAATAAGTATCAACACATAAACACATGAACGGATCAAAGGTTTGAAAAACTAAGAAGCATTAGAGGTTAAACAAATAAAATTTTATTTGACGCTCCACATATATAATCACCAAACTCAATGATTTCCACCAATAACTCAATTCATGAAATTCCAAACCAAAGATATTAATCTTAGCGGCAGCTTATATATACACACACACACCCCTATAGGTAAGATTGTAAACAAAATAACCCTTCTATTACTTTGGGGGCTACTACCAATTTTACCTTACGTACTCTTTTCTTTTCTCTTTTGTTTTCTTTTTAGCAATTATAATTATATGTCAATAACCTTAACAATTGTCTGACAATTAGATTCCAATCTTTGGATACATGTACATGATTAGAAGTAGTCACTAAACAGTACGAGTTCTTGAGATTCCTTTAAGACATTTACATATTGTTAGTGTAATACAAAGGCATAAGACCTATGTAATAGCTCATATGTGCAAATCAATTGTATGGTACAGAAATAAATGGTTACGAATTGACATTGTTAAAGCCAGAATATGGATAGCTACGTAATACAGCCCTGTGAATTCACACAAAAAAAGGAATATCTATATTAGCCTACAAGATCAAAATCGACAACAACTTTTATAGTAAACTAAATTCAGAATACCTTTCTTCTAGTAAATACGTGGTTTGGTTTACTCCAAATTGAGTTTAGAAGAACCTCCCATCTAGTATATAGAAGATTAAGAAGTTGATAGGTAATAAAGAAGGGCTGTTTTAACTTTATATCACATAGGGTCTCGGGCTCTACTTATACATTTGGCAAATAGTCATGATATGACCATCTGAAACATTTAAAACCACAAATATAAATATATATATATGTGTGTGTATATATATATATGTACTAACAAAGCTCTATATAATTATGTACTTCCTAATGCATGTAACACATAATTGTTATTAAAATAAATAAATAAATAAATAAAGCAAATGAACAAACTAAGCTTCATATCAGCTACTAACTTGAAAAAGAAAATAGCATCATTCTTAATTTAGCACATCAAGCTTCTTAGTCGCGGGGACTGAGCCTTCACACTATACCAAGTAACTCAAAAAAAAAAAAAGATTAGTAATAAAAATTAGGCATCTTAGTAATAATTATAAATGCAATGCAAAAATGTTATTATTGGCTAAATTTATAGGTGAGAATTTAAGGGCACCACAGTAAAGTTTGGTGAATTGGACATACATTTTATGCCCTAGGCGGCCATAAAAGTGCAAGCTTTGGCTGAATTTATACCAGAATACATGGACGCTAGATAGGCCACCCCTTCAGTCAAAAAGGCCCTTATTGAAGATCACAACTTACCCAGCAATAGTGCAATCATGCCGAAACTTGAATGGAAACTATTCGTCAATGAATCCTTGAGCATGAACTCGTTGGGCACCGGTCTTATCCTTACCAGCCTAGACGACTAGAAGGCGAGTTATGCACTTTGTTTTGATTTCAGGGCCTCTAACAATGAGGCTAAATATGAAGCCTTGATAGCCGACCTCAGCATCATGCATGACCTTGGGGTGGATTGCATTCGCATCCACAGCGATTCGATGCTCGTTGTCTAGTAGGTGATCGATAGCTTCCAAGCCCCGAGAGAGTCTATGGTCGCTTACCTAAGTTAAGTCAAAGCCCTGCTTGGACAATTTGTTCAAATCCTAAGGATGGAGAATGCCAAGGCCGACATGCTTATTTGAATATCCTTGGGCTTAGAAGACAGTGACTTAATGTCAGTTCCATTCAAGAGGCTGTCCGAGTTGAGCATCACAAAAGAAGTAGTTAGAACAGCCGATGATCAGAATAGAACTTAGATGGACCTAATCATCAGATACCTAATGACAGCTGAACTACCCGACAACCAAGAAGAAGCCCTTAACATTTGCAATAGCTCGGCTTGGTATTAGATGATTGAGGGAAAACTCTATAGCCACGGCAACACCACAGCCTACCAGAAATGTGTCGGACCTTAGAAAACTCAGTACCACATGGACGAAATACACAATAGGTTGTGTGGCAATCATGCAGGGGGTGTTCCCTATCCCTTAAGTGCCTCCGCTAGGGGTACTATTAGCCAACCATAGATCAAGACTATAAGGAGTATACATGAAAGTGCCTTAAATGCCAACAGTTTGCCTGAGCAATTGGATGCCATGTTAAGCCATTCAACTCTATAGTATCTACCTAGCTGTTCGTCAAACAAGCCATTGATCTGATCGGTCTTCTACCCACAACCCAATCACAATTCAAATACTATATAGTGTCTATCAATTACCTCACTAAGTAGGTACAGGTCGAACCTTGTATCGACATGACTGAAGCCAAGTGCACCAACTTCATTTGGAAGAACATAATAAACCGATATAGCATCCCATACACCATAGTCACCAACAACGCTAAATAGTTTAAAGTAGCCATGCTCCTTAGAATGTGCGAGCAGCTTGGCATCAAGAAAGAGTTCTCATCGTTGGGCTACCCTTAAGGCAAACTAAGGCCATCAACAAGACCATTAAGGACAATCTCAAGAAGAAACTGAAAAGCCTCAACGGCGCTTGGATCGATGAGCTCTCGAAGGTGCTCTGGCCCTATTGCACCATTACTCAAATGACCATTGGAAAGACTCCCTGGTCTATAGGGCTGAGGTTGTTATCCTAGTAAAGGTTAGCATGCTAAGCTTTAGAGTTGAACACTATGACGAGCAATGAAACATTGAGCTCATGATGTCCGAGCTTGATCTCCTTGATGAAAAGAAAGATGCCGCTTTCATCCACATTGTTGCTCGAAATCAAGTCATTGCTCGATATTATAACAAGTGAGTACAGCCAAGAAGTTTTAAATTTGGTGACCTAGTTTTGAAGAAGGTGATCATTCAGTAACCCGTGCTTGGTTCCTTTGGACCTAAATGGGATGGCCCTTTTAGAGTGGTCGACATCATTCGACCAGGCATGTACAAGATTTCTTACATAGAAGGGAATGTGCTCGCCCACCCATAGAATGCTGAGCACCTAAATAAATTCTACTGTTGACAGGAGCCAAAACAATTTTTTGATCTCTAACCCAAGCATTCTTTTTTGTAACTAAAGATCTGTCATGTAGAGCAGAAAAATGTACAAAACACATCAATAAAAATGCAAATTCAAAGAATTCCTCTAAGCAATTCAAAACTCAAAAAAAGGCCACAATTGCTAACAAAAGGGGGCCGATTAACTCCCAACTGGGGGGTCTAGTCAGCACACACCTGACCATAAGTGGACTTGAAACACTAGTCCACTAGTCCAATTGCACAGCGAACTACTTGACCAACAGTTACATGAAGCATTGGTGACGACCCAAGAAACATAACTCCCGACCATACACAGACTTGTATAATTCCTAAAGGACTCAACAAGTCTCAGGGGGTACTAGGATACTGTGGATGCACTACCATTGCACACCCAAGCGAGACAAACATTCCCAAAAAAAGAGAGGCACGAGTTGTACTAGCAACTCCTGCTCGGCCCAAAGATAAAAAAAATAAAAAAAAAATCATCATCACAATAATAATGATAAAATGCAAAATAGTGCGATTCTGAGAACCTCTTAACTTGGGAAAAGTTTGAATATCATTAAAGATGTGTGGGGGGAGGTATAAATAACCATGCACCTCCCAAACCCAAGCACACAACAAACAAAAATAAATCCAAGGACAAGGAAAAGGGGAAAAGAATTGGAGCCCCATCAAGGTTGGGCATTGTCCTTAACGTCCTCAACGTCCTTAACGCTCGACCCTAAGATCGACAACCCTTAGAGTCGCACTACCTGCAAGAGGATAGAGTTAGTGGAAGAAGATGAAAATGTAAGTATTGAAAATCTTGGGCCCTAAACCAAACGTACCTATATGATCTACCGAAAGGCCATGCCGTAGCAATCCTGATAGGACTATTTCTTGATCGAGAGGAAGTAGTCCTCGTATTCATGGTGGGTCGGTCAATTTCGGTGGGATAATTATAGGAGGGGGTGGAGTGCCATCACCTCGACTCATTAAGGCCCCATGCCTCAATCGCGGTGGAGGTAGGATGCTTAAAGAATTAACTATTAGGGGCAGCGTGGCCCTCTTGGTCCTCTTCCTCTTGGACCTAGTAGTTTCCTTCCCTTTTGTCAAACGGCAGATGCCTGCCATCTACCTCTGCCTCTCTTGTTTGGACAACTCCCTAGACAACATCTCTGTAAAACAAGAAAAACACAAGTGAAATTGAAGTCGACATAAAAACAATCCTTAGGGTCAAACCTCCTATATGGAGCTTGCTTGATAGGTAGAGTTATTTGATCATGTCCCCTAGCTCTTCATCGACTATGGGCGGCCCCAAACCAAGGGAGCCACCAAAAGAGTCCTTAGAGCCATACGATGATGGCTCCCCCACTGGTCGCCTAACTTAGTAGGTGCTTGTCCCTAAGACGTTGATAGTACTTTACTCATTAATTGTCACTTGCATGACTAGACAAGCAAGAGAAACATCGCCAGGCTAGTCTTCCACAGTAAAAAAAAATCCTACTGTCAAGTAGCCTCAAGCTTATGTGCAATTCCTCAACAGCCGCTAGGAGTTTGCTTAGAGCCCATGGCCTCTTCGACCACATGTATCTGACCACATGTATCCTTGCTTAAATCTACTTGGGATGATCTAATCAGTAGGTACCACTTTATCGGCCTGAGACAGCCAGTTCCCCCCGATGTAGAACCACTTGAACTTTCATAGTTTGTCTGAGTCAGGGTTGTTGAGAATAAAGTCCTTTTTAAACCTAGTACAGTAGTATCACTAGGTCTGCTAAGAAAGCCTCTTCATTTTAAATGCCTGTTTGAGGGCCTCCCATGGCATCTTGGTCACAAAGAAGTATTTCCACAAGCTATACATACCAATCATAGATTTGTAGTAGTTCAGATTAAGATGAGTAGGGCACAAGTTCAGGTCATTTAACTCTTGGCATAGGAAGGGGTGGAAAGGAAGACAGAGTCCTGCTTGGAAGAACTCCACGTAAAGAGTGATGTACTCCTCCGATGGGTCCATAGGTGAATCCCCATCCCAAGGTAGAACAGGGAAGACATCATCAAGATTTTGATATTCCTGATGCAAAATTTCAAGCCTGCCTAGCATCATCCTTAATGTGTATCTTGCCATTGACATTTGGCCGGGTTAATGCACCCTATAGGTCACCACTCCTTAGACCTTGGTCGCCATGGCAAGCCACTTCCTCTTCATACTCGGTTTCATCACCTCAGGCCGGTCTCTCCTCATGGTGGCCATATCGATGGTTACTTTTCCCATTATAAGAGCTGCTGCCTCGGTGTCCTAGCTTGATGTGCTTAGCACACCGATGGTGGCCACCAAGCGGGCACCCATAAAGGCCTATTGATGTAGGGTCCTATCCTTTACCTAGCCTAATAGGGTGCCTCCCGTTAAACATGTCAAGAAATTCTCTCTTGGGGACTGTTCCTTGTCCTAAGCTGAGGATCTAGGCCTATTGGGCTACTCCTTCTAGCTTGGTTAATGTTTCTATGATGTCTACCTCCTTAGATCCTGCCTGGTTGGTCTTAGGTATCTTCATCTGAATGGGAGATGTTAACCAAATCATTTTGGCAATCACTTAAGTTACTCATAGCTATGTTCATATTCAAAAATTACCTACTCGAGTATTCCTCAGAATCACTAAGTCTCCTACTTGGCAGCTAAACTCAAAAGGTCAAAATCTCGAGCACAAAGTACCCTAAAAAGGTGAGAATCGACTCATATTTATAGCCAAATCTTAGCCTCAGAATGCGAAGAGGTGCAATGATTACCCGCTAATTATCTAGATTCATATCAAGATCTGGAAGTGTAAAGTATAAGGAAAAGAGTAAAGAAAAAAAAGACCTTTTTCATTGAAAGATTGACTATCCAATTAATTTGGAAATAACGACAAGATTATTAGCAATCACTACCTCTCTTGCTAAAGTTCATATCCATATCGAAAGTATTTGAATAAAATCATAAGAATATGTATACTGTACACTTTATTTTATTCTGTTATTTCCTTGGGATTGTAGTTTAATTGGTCAGAGCACCGCCCTGTCAAGGCAGAAGCTGCGGGTTCGAGCCCCGTTAGTCCCGATGGATCCAAATCCAATAAAAAAAATACAGCAATTCATCCTTCCATTTTTCTGTTCTGTGAAGGGGAGTACAAACAGTAGAATTTCATTGACTCGTTAGGAAAACAACCAATCACACGCTGACATATGTCTTACCAAGCTTGACCACCTACCTTTTCAAATTCCACTGCCTTAAGGCCAAGCCAGATGACCAACTCTAGCCGACCAACCCCTCCAGCATAGTATGCCTAGCCGAGCATCGACCAGGTGCATTGGGGGGCTACTATTAGAGGTGTGCTCGTTGCTTTTCCTAAGAACCACCTCCATGGTTATCTAGCTGCTATGCTCAGGACTAGCCATTGCAAGCCATTTCAAACATCCATTGTCCTCATTTCTCTCCTAGGTGCCCCACGTGCCCTGATTGACCACCACGTAAGGCCTCCGACTCCTTGGAACGAATGAAATTCTTGAGTCAGACAGATAAGGCCTACACCCAAGCAACAACTCACTACAAAAGGTTGACATATTGCCTCATTCCAACCCATAGATGGAGAGGAAATCTCCTGTTGGGATTGAGACACTTGTCACCTGCTGCCTAACACATCATGAGGGTCAAACCCACCTTACACCTAGTTCAAATGGTAACCTATAAATTTAGCGTGTTTTCTTCACCTCAAGGTAATATGCTCTTTCTCACCTAACTTCCCTCTCAAACTCTACCAAATAGGTACTTGACTTAAGCATTAGAGAGCCTTTGGCTAGCACCATATCGGTGCTCCCTTACCTTTAAAGCATCCCTCTTCTTAGGCAAGTCCACCTCGTGAGGTTGAGATGAGCAGAAAGAGTTGTTTGACCACCGTGTGTAGCCACACATGGTGTTGATATATAGCGAACCAAGGCTAAGCATCAACAACGACTTTGAAGAATTAAAGCTATGGCACTAAAGGGATGAATTAGGCCTAGAATTAGCAAACTGGGCATTGAGGCAATGGAAACAAGCACTGAGGTGCCCACACCTGAGGAGAGAGAGCTGGGCAATCCATAGCATGATTTTTTGGGGTCGTGGTGCTGGGAATTCGAAGCCATGGTACCTGAATGAGTACTCACCTAAATTTTTGATCCAAAAGAGCTATAAACTTTCTTATTTTGGCCTCAAATTTAAGAGCCTATAAAGGGGTCATTTTAGGGCACAACAAAGCACCTTTTTGTTAGTTCCTTCTCATTAGTTTAGGAGGCCAAAAGAAGAGAAGAGAGAAAAGCTTAGTGGTGGTTTAAAGAGAATCATTTGCATAGAAGACTCTCCAACACCATAATCTTTCTTCTTCGCATTCTTTCTTTCTTTTCTTTTCCTATGTTGTTAGTTTAGGTTTATTTTGGTTGAGAGTGATTTCAAAAATCTTAGACGTGGTTATTTTTTTGTTCTATTTAGATGGTCAACTAAATAGCACATGAAAATTATCTATTGTTAGATTAGAAT
Source organism: Artocarpus hirsutus (assembly GCA_946598075.1). Lineage (NCBI taxonomy): Eukaryota > Viridiplantae > Streptophyta > Magnoliopsida > Rosales > Moraceae > Artocarpus > Artocarpus hirsutus. Next base: position 26,558 of record CAMOHE010043378.1, on the reverse strand, counting down.
TCTTGATCCATAATTGCCTTGTTTTTTTTTTCTAATCATTAGTAGCAAATTTTAATCGATTATGATCCAGTTATTGTATGACTGCATGTAGAATATACCTCAGTTAAAAGAACTGAGCTAGTGTGTTTGTTGCTTAGATCAACCTATCCTTCTAATCCTAATGCTTCTGTTAGGTTAAATCTAGAAAGCTTATTCTTAGGTTATTTAATTGAAAGAGATTTAATAAAGAGCTTGTCTTATTATATGACACAATAAGGAAAGAATGGGATAGTAGAGTTTGTTGCTATTTACGGTTTATAGTTTCAACAAAAAATTGAAAATAATTATGTAATTAATATAATAGTTAATATCTAGTAGTGGTGGAGAATAATCCTCCTTTGACAAGTTCTATGATTATTGTTTATAACCTTTTGAATTTCTGTTTTGCAATTATTTATTTTCTTACATTTATTTTAATTATTTAATTTAGTAAATTAAACCTGGACCCCCATATTTACCTAGAAAATTAATAACTTGTTGATTAAGACCAACTTTATGCGAGTATGAACCTTGCTTGTAATTTTTTTTATATTTACTCTAAACAACATATATTTTAGTGAGGTTAATTTGGTACTCCCTTAGTAACCTATCAATACAACAAAAGGATTACATTGGAAGAAGGCAACAGTGATACTAGATGGTTATATTATCATGTTCTTGGAGTCCCAATGTTAAGAGACAGGAAGAACAACCTGTTAGTCTTATTCCAAGTCTCATGCGTATACAAAATACTTAAGAAGCATTCAATGGAAAACTTCAAGAAGGGTTCACAACTCACAAGGCATGAAATAACATTATCAAAGGATATGTCTTCTATGAATTCTAGAACGTTAATAGCAGAAGAAGATTCTTTATCCATCCATTTTAGGAACTTTCATGTATGTTGTTTTATGTACCAAATTGAATATCTGTTTGTAATTGGAATAATTAGTTAGTATCAATGAAATCTATGGCCAAAAAACTTTTGCTGTAGTCAAACATATTATTAATTATCTTTAGAGAACAAGAAACTCCACACCAGTGTATTTGGACTCAGATTTAATATGTATTAAATACGCTAATTTATATTTCCAGTCCAATTTAGATTCAAGAAAGCCAACGTTGGGTTCAGTATTCATCTTGAATTGTGAAGCTATGTAGGCGCATAAAACAAACTTGTTATGTTTACTCCATTATGGAGGCCGATTGTGTGGCTGCATAAAAGCTGTAGCTTCTTAAGAAATTTAGCGGTTGTCCCTCACCTTGAACTACTAATGATGTATTATTTTGATAATAATAGTACAATTGAAGTTTTGAAGGAACATGAAAACCATAACGAAACAATGGAGAGAATTCATCTTATCCTAATGAGAGTGGAACTAAAAGATGTAACAATATGTAAGATCGTGTCTGAGAACAACCTTACTAACACTTCAATTCCTAGAAAAATTTTTAAGAGTTGCCTAGAAGACTTAAGAGTTCGTTAGATGTCTCAGTTACTTTAATCCATGTGGAAAATTGTGGGAATATCGTGTTTACAAAGCAATAAATGTTGGGTTTGGTACCCTAAAAGCTGTGACATTGTACATATTATTAATAAATAAATAAAGTGACATTTATTATTATATGTGTTATGAATACATTTATAAACATCGAGAAAATTCCATGATTATTTATGTAACTATAAATTTAGCATATAAGTGTTATATGCTTAGGGATAAAATTTATAGATAATAATCTAAATAGTCCGTAACAATTAATTAAAGTTTGGGATCTTTAATGTTACAATACAACTACGGTCCAATCTCATTTAGAATGAAATAGTCATTATCCAGACTATTAATGTAGAGACATTGGATTGGAGGTACTTTATATAATGAGATTATATAGGACTGGACCAGATAAATTATGAATCTCTAATAATCATCCATTACAAATAGAGTATTCAAATTTATTACTATGATGATCATATATCTGACAGTCTTAATCCTGAGTATTTATTATACTCCTATTTATGACATTATGTTTTTTGACTTGCATGGTAAGATTTATGTAAGCACATATCATAACTTAGCATCTTCGAAACATCATGTAATAAGTGGCTGGGAATAATATTATGCAGATATGGAATCCATTCCTTCCCTATGGAAGTTAGGAAAATAGTTCTCTTGAGTGATAATTCAAGGTTTGAACAGTAGAGCGCTTGTTCATAATAAGATTATGAATTAACTGTTCATTAGAGAATTATTGGAACTCAAGGATTAAGATATAATAAGAGAGGTAAATGGAAATTAAACCTAGCTCTTATTATGAACTATTTATGGAGGAGTGACTTATATGTAATGATTATATCAATGGACTACTCGTTAATTTTCTTTGAGTAATTTTACTATAACGTCAAGAGTTCAGTTTCAGGTTTTTAGTGGAGTAACACTGAAACTAATAAATTTGACACATTAATTAAAGAGTTTGATTAATTGTCAAATTTATTGGAGCTTGGGTTATAGGTCCATAGGTCCCCAATGCCACCTCTATAACACTATATTGGATTTATGCATCGAATGAATTATACATATTCAGTTTAGAATTATTGAATTCTAAATTAATTATTTCACACTTGAATTATTAATGTGACATAGAAAAATGTTCTCTCTGACACATAGTGTAATGTGATAGATATTATCACATTTAACTGAGCATTAGTTAATTAATTAATTGATTAATTCTTAAATAAATGTGATTTATTTTTGAATTAAGATATATATATATATATAGTTTTGAACCAAATCTTTTTATATATATATATACATATATATATATATAAGATTTTATTAATATATATATATACACACACATGCACATGCTAAATGAATTCACCAAATTCATTAACGTTTTTTTTACTTATATATATATATATATATAAAAGTAAACTTCAAAAAAAAAAAAAGGCAAACCGTTTCCGTTCTATTTTTTTTTTACTTATATATATATATGTACGTATGTGTGTGTAGTTTGTGATTCGGAAAAGAAGAAAGAAAAAAAAAAGGAAGAAAAAGAAAAAGAAAAAGAAAAAGGAAAGGGAAAGTTAAAAGGTTATATCCCTATAAAATATATCCTTTCCCCATATGTGTGATATGATGATTATTTTCATACTGAAAAGTCAATTTAAATAATTGATCAGATATAAATAGGGAGAGATAACAGTTATCTCTAGAGTTTTTTTTTTTTTTTTTGTCACGTAACTTTTACAAAATACTTAGAGAGAAAAACTGAGAGTTCTTCTCTAAAAAAAAAGGATCTGCTATCTCATGTGTTGAGTACATAGCAGATTCAGAAAAGTGTGAGGAAAATTCATTCTTGCAGTTTGACGCCTACTCGTCTTTCTATTAGTGTGGAGGCCTAGATTGGAAGATCGTGGTGTCAAAGAGGAAAGCTAGGATACCCTGAAAGTCTTCAAAAGGTTTGTAAAATTGCTAAAGCTTTCTATTATTAATTAAAATTATACATATATTCCCAATGAACAAAGTTTTTAAAAAATTTTTGTTTGTCAACGATCCGCCTCTTCCGCTGCGTTTCCTATTTTGATTCCAACAAAAAATCTATAAACTATTCTGCTTATTTGACATTATTTGAAATATGTATGTGAATTTTATGTTATATTTGTGAGCAAACAAAATAAGAATACAACACTAGCCAGTGTCCTTTAATTATGTATATGAAGTACTTACATACAAAATATATGATTTCAAGTGGCTTACCTTATGCTAATAAAATTATGGTGTTGTTTATTACCTCATTTGATGAATGATCTTATCCAGCTCATTGTATTATTGGCTGCAATATGGAAGCAACTATGTATTGTAAATACTTTGGACTAGATCACAATATAATTACTTATTTGATAAATATGTTTCAACAAAATAACTCATATTCTATTATTAGATGATCAATTTATGCATGGACCTCAATCCCGTATAATTGATTTGTCACTGAGTGAAATGCAAGTTATAGATAAAGATAGAATTAGTAAGGCTTAACAAAATTATAACCGAGTTCTATTTATGGATATTTATGGTGGAGGATCATATTACATAATAACAGACTATAAACAAAGCTTATTTATATAAGTTGCTTCTCATAAATGTGTATGCGCGTGTGTGTGTATATATATATGTATGAATAACCCCAGAATGGATCTTTGGTTTTTAGGTGGATCAAACCAAAGTTAGTGTGGTGATAATGATTTAGAACTTAACCGAATTAAAATATTATTTATCAGAGTTCTGGCTATGCATATTTGCTGAATCCCCTTGTTAGCTCATAAAATTTCAATGATTTAATTGGATTTTTCTCGCATTTTATAGTCTTCTAAAATTGTATGGAAAATGCCTAAATAAATTATATGTACTGTGGGGCACCAACTAATATTGTCTAGTACTCTGGGTGGCATGTTTCCGTACAATATTAATATATATGTGTCATTGTACTATTGATAGTAATATTATTCTTATTTTAATTATTTTTTAGTAATAATTAAAATAAAATGTTTCATATTTCTTTAAGAGTTATTTTTTAACAATAACAACAACAGTTTAAATAGTAATCTCTATCAAATAAAATTGATTGGATTTTTTAATTTTTAAATTGGAATCAACCATAAATTATAATGTTAACCAATCTTGTGGACACCTAGACACAATTTCAGTATTACGTATCCAACGGTAGAAATTTTCCTGGACAACGTTCAAATTAAATTTAATTGGTAGCGTTCGCTCTTCAATTCCATATAATGCTCCAAAATTTATTAAGTGTTATTAATGTATGAAATAGTGAATTAGTGTGCCATAATGAGTGTTTTAAACTTAATTTGATTGTTTTATGAAAATTTTTAATTAATGTTATTTTTTATTATTTTAATGATTTTTTATTGCTCGTAATTATTTTTATTTATTATTTTGAACTTTGGAACAGAACAATTTGTCAAATACCAGCCACGTCTTTTTTCCAAACCGTGGGTGATATATGGTTTCTTTCGCTGGCTTTGTTCTCCTTCCCTCTATTTATCTCTCCCTCTCTCTTTCTTTCCTTCATTCTCACTTAGCTCTCTCTCTCTCTCTCTCCCGTCTCTCTCTCTTTCCCTCTCATGGTCTCTCTTCATCTCCCTCTTTCTCTCAAAACTTTGAATCAAAATCAAGCCCAAGCTTTGGTTTTTAGTAGATTGGAAGTGTAATGCCCCCTTTACGGATGCCACAGATGTCGTTACATTCATTCCTCAATACTTTTAAGTTTAAGATAAACTATATGATTGAAACTTAATTTGGAAAACATTCCCAAGAATCCATGCATACATTTTTTTTAAATTAATATTTAATAAATTAATCTATTTTAAATAGTTACATGATCATAAACATCCTTTAAATAGTTTGCCAATACCATTGTAAATTGAATAAACTTTTAAAACTTCTTTAAAAATCTACATACACAATTCAGCAGGCCGAAATTGTGACTTCGGCAGCTCGAACTTAATCGGCAGACCGATGTTCAACCATCGGCAAGCCACCCAAGGCTTTGCAAAACTGAGTTTCAAAATCAATAAAATCAGTAGGCCAATACTGGGCAATCAGTAGGCCAATTATTTCATCGGCAGTCCGACCAGTAATGGTCGACAGGCCGACCAACTGTCAAAGATAAAAAACTAATTAATTTTTAAACAAGTTCCAATACTTCAAGGTGTGGAAACAACATACTCAAAGAGGAATAAAATAAATATAAAATATAGTTCATAAGTTTTAAAAACTTATTTCTTGGCATCTTCCATTTTCAATCCATCTTGCATAGCTCACACGCCTTCCCTTGCCCTCCACCTAATCCATTTTCTTCTTACCCTTATCTGCAACATGATATAAACTAAAATAAGCTTAAGCTTAGTAAGTACATTTTATATATCACAACTAAAAAACAATATGAACATCATCATCATATGCATTGTCATAATAGTGCGCTATGCACAATCTCATAAGGAACATATCTTTCATTTCATTATCCATATTAAAACTTTGTTCATTTTATCTTAAGGGCCTAAGTGTTGCACCATTATCATCATGTAGGCGCACCCTCATGAGAGGAGAGGGGTAGTTAATTCCAAACCAAACATGACATTATAAACACGTCATCATTAAACATGCATAACTTTTGATAAAACAATCTTTCATAATAAAACATCAATTAAAACCATCAAAGAATCATCATGAACATGAATTCCAATCTTTCCATAAGCCGCATCATGTTGCAGGTAAGAATGTACTTACTTGGATAGTTTACTTAACCTTAATTTGTAGGTGACGTTGCCGCGGTCTCAATGTGCTTGCTCCTTAGTGTGTTCTTGTCATACATTCATTTGAAATAACAATTAACATTATTTTCATAAGACCATGAAATCATTCAATCACCACATAACATATGTCAAATTCCATAATACATCCCACACACATTCATTTCTCAAAAACATTAATTCATAATACATTTCATTAACCTTAAATCATTAGAACAAAATGGTCAACACAGTTGCAATTTGACCATTATGAACTCATAGCTCATTAATTTAAAATTTTTGCACAATTTGAGTACCAAACTTGGCAGGGACAATGATAACATACAAACATAATATCGTGATTTTTTTGTTGGTCATAAAAATTCCATTTAATGTCTCAAACAAGTCATACAACATATATACAAATTCTGCCAACAATATAAATTAGTGTGCAGCCCTTATTATCATTCATAAAATAAATTATCTACATTCTAAGATAATTCCATAAAAATCCTTCATGCAATAAACACCAAAAACTTCAACATATCCAAAAATCACCTTTAAATAAATTCCACATAATCCAAAACATGCATTAAAAGACAAAGACAATAATAACTTTCATTGTATCAGGTAATGAGTTTCATACATTTATCATTTTTTAATAATTAAAATAAAATTATTTAAACTCTAACAACCTATTAACATATAATTATAGAAGACAAAAATATTTCGTCACCAAATAAATTCATTACATCATACAAAAACATCACACAATAGAAGTTCAAAAATTCTTTCATAAAACAGTCTAAAAAACTTAGTCTTAATAAAAATTCAATAACACATAGAATTTCATCAAATTATCACCAAACTTTCCAGTGCATAACTTTAACATATACATTAACATATATATAAAATTTTGTGGGAAAATCATTCATTTGTCCTATGAAACAAAAACCTCATTTTCATGCAACTTTACCAATTAGTAATAATTTCTATGAGTGATAGGGAGAAGAAAATTCATATCTTAGCATAGGAAATTCCAATTAACGTGAAATTTTGAGGAATAACACATAATATACATGAATAACATATTAAAATTTCAGAGCAAATGAAAATTCCTAGAAAAAAAATAGCAGTCGAATTAAGGAGGAAAATACATTTTAGGAATACCGAAAGATGAACTCTTACCTTAAACGAATTTTTTCTCAAACCTCCTTGAATTAACCCCAACAAAATTTAAATATATCTTTCAAATAATAGCAGAGGAATTGAGAGGGAGTAGAAGGAGAAAAACGTGATGAAGAGAGAGAGGGTGAGAGAGAGAGAAAACGTAAGAGAGAGAGAGAGAGCGTTTACATGAAAATGAAAATAGCGTAAAAAGGGAGAGATATTTCCTCTTTAATTTTAGAAATTTCCTGACTATATTTAGGCTAATACATGTGGGAATGGGAAGCAATAAGGAAAAGTCAAATGATTAGCTTATCTTACCATATTTCACCTCTTTAAAAATGGCAAACCATATCAATTAATTCAAATCATCATAAAAGTCAAACCTCCTATTACCAAAATTAAGAAATCAATCCAAAAATATGCCAATCAATCAAAATAAATCATCTAATTTAATCCAATCATCATAATTATATTGTCACCAATTTTGAGAGATTACTGCTAATTGCTCGTCAGTAGTCTTTGGCCTACCGATGGTTTACTTCGGCCTGTCAAAGCAGTGAAGTCTGGTCTACCGATTATATTCGTCAGCCTACCATTCCGTGAAGGTCATTTTGGCCTACCGAACTTGAAGGTTCGGCTTGCCAATCTGCCTTAACACACTAAAATTCATCAAAGCATAAATTCATTACAAAATTATTGTTAAACATTCAACATAAATGACATAAACACTTTGAGCACATCAATTCCACGTCGCCGTCACCTGTCATAATACTTATCATAAAATAGTTAGTAATATCATAACACATATAAATAAAGAAATTACTTAACGTCGTTATTCATCCATTACATGAAAATTGGTGGGTGTTATAGGAAATTTGGGGACGCGTTTGAATGATCAAAAACACAATTTAAAGCTTAAATCCAAGGTTAGTTTTCAAAATCCCAAACTTTTTCAATTTTGCAATTGTCTTTGTATTTTGAAATCCCAGCTTATTTAAGCTTAGAAAACCTTTAATATAAGTTAGAGAAACTTACAATACCTAGAATTTAAGCTTAGTTTGAAGACAAACGGATTTGAATCAAGATTTTTTATTTTTCCTTTATTTTTTCCATTTTTGGATTTTATTGGATTTTTCTTTGCAAATCTTGTTTAAATTAGTTCAAAAGTGTTCTACTATATTTTTCTACCTTCTATGAGTGATTTGGATGCCTAGGATTTGAGGAAAATAGGTTGAAATGAAGAATTGAGGTTGGGAATCCTAGACTCAGGTTTTGGAAAATTCTTGAATTTCTTAGTTTGGCAGGCTAGACCTAAAAGAGTTTGATAGACTAGACTTGGTTTGTCGGCAAGCTAAACTACATAGTTCGGTAGGCCAAACTAGGGAGACCAACAGGCCAACCAGACATAGTTAAAATTTGTCATTTTTTACCTGTTTTCATCGTTTTGAACCTTGATTGAGATTTTAACATTTTGGTGTGATTTTATAGACTTAAGTGGCACACTAGGACACCATGAAATAGTTTACTAACATAGGATATCATAAGATAGATACTGATAGACTTGGTTTATATATTTAAGGTTGTTCGTGGTTTCGTGGAGCTAACGTATAGTGGACCGAGACTACGGTGTGGGATACCGGCATGAGTGTTGAGGTAGGACTTCTACCCCTTTTTCTTGGTAGCCAAGTCTTTAAATCATTTTGGCCTCAAAAAGACTTTTGTCAAGGTGTTTTTAATGATTGATTGAAAAATGATTTTTATTGAGGTGATTTTCATAACAAACCTCATAATGAATGTAAATGAAAATACTTGGTAAATGGGTTTTAAAAAATAATAGAGATACATATATGGGCATGATGCCATATCAGAGATCAGGTTGCATAGCGTGCGACCTTGGGGGTAGGTCCCGAAACCCAGCTGGGCCACTTCAGTGGTGAATATTATGGTTTGCCTAGAAAAGATAAAAAGGTACCTTTTCGACGAATGGTTTTTGATAAGACTTGTTTAAATAAATTTATTTATTTATCTAACTCTGCTTCTAATTCATTTCTTTGAAAGGAAATTTTATATTTAAAGTATTTATCTATTTTTAAAACATAGTCCTACTGAGCCTTTTGCTAACATTTTATTTGTTTTTAAATCTTTCCCCCTTAGGTGGAATACAACTGAGGATCGACAAAGGGTTCGTAGACAGGACTTGTGAGCAGTAGAAGAGATAAGTAGGTTATTTGAATTATAAAATCAAGACATGTATTACTTTAACTTCCTCCCTTTTATTTTAGACTGTGGTTGTAATTTAATATTGTCGGTACTTTGTGTGTGCATAAGTTGTGGGCCAATGGGCCCTAACTTGCATTTCTTTTCTTTCTTTATTATTATTTTCTTATTGTTTACCTTGTTGTTCTAATTTGTTTAATCATTACAAATGTTTGTTTAAAAAGGGTTTTAAAATTATCACATTTTCTTAATTAATTAAATTCTTAAACTTAAGTTTTAATCAAATCTTTTTTTATTAACTTAATTAACCAGTCACGTCACATCCCATACACTAGGGCGTGACAGAATGGTATCAGAGCTCAAGGTTATGAACCTTGGGAATTGTGCACACATAGGTATGATAATGAAATACCACTGATAGTCGAAATTTTATTTTTAGAAGTAAGAAAATGGCACCTAGACGTCGTTTGACAACTGCGCTAATCTTGGAAATGACGAGGGCATGATGGGGGCCATGTTTGTCACTTTTTGATAGATGGTAGCAAGGGCAAGGCAGGAGGATTTTAAGGCTAGTCATCGACATGCATATTTTAAAGAATTTCAGTGTGCATCAATTCTGACCTTTGATGGGAATGGGGACCCACAAGTGGCTGAATATTGGTTAGATTCAATTGTGAAACACTTGGATACCCTTGGCGTGCCAGTAGAGTATCATGTAGAGTTTGCAGCCTATAAATCCGAAGGTGGTGCTAATACTTGGTGGAAGCAAGCAAAGCGCTTGGAGAACAACAGGAACATTAACTAGGACAGGTTCAAGGAGTTATTTTATGACCATTACTTTCTGCAGGGATATAAGGACCAAAAGGTGGCCAAGTTTTATAGGTTGTAGCAGGGTGATATGTCGGTTTGAGAGTACGAGGTAAAGTTTAACGAGTTGGCCAGATTTGCTCCATCTACAATGGCATCAGAGCGTGATAAGTGTATTAAGTTTCAAGAAGGGCTTAAGGCTTCTATTCGACGACAGGTGGTTGCCTTGTGACTCAGAAATTTTGATGAGCTTGTGTCATCAAGAATATCTGTGAAAAATGATTATGTGTAGTATTATGAGGATCGAGCAAGGACATCTGAAGGACCACAAAGGAGCGGTAGGAGGAGCACCAACAGTCCTCCAAGACAAGGAAAGAGTCAACAAGGTAATGTGAATAGCAAGAGCAGTAGTTCATCCAGCAGCAGATGTAGCAATCCCTACAACTTTCATTGCCACTATGTCTAGCAGCCGGGACATATCAAGAGGAATTGCCCAATCAAGAGTGTTCATCTAGGACTTTAGATTGGAGAAGGAGCTAGTCGTTAGCCCCAGCCTCAAACTCTACATCAACCTCAACAATTTCCTCAACTCCAGTTCCATCAGTTTTCTCCTTAGCAATTGCCATATTCAGCACAAGGACATCAGCCGTAAAACTTCCAATGTAGTGCCCTTTAGTATTGAGCACTAAGTACAGCTAGTGTGTAGTCACCTTCACCGCAACAATATTGACAGACTAATCCTGGACCTAGCAATGTAAGTAGAGGAAAGGGAAAAGCTCCAGTGTAGGTTCACATCATGACATCAGGGAGTTTGGATGCCCAGACTAATAATGCGGTTGTCAATGGTATGATTCTAGCTTCTCAGTCCTTAGCACACGTATTGTTCGATACTGGTGCCACTCATTCTCTCATTTCAAGTTCTTTTGTATATGCCTTGGGATTAGAGATAGAAGAGTTTGACGAACCTTTAGTTATAGTCTCACCCTTAGGGCGGGTGTGCGTGAATTGTATGTGTAAATCTTGTAAAATAAAGATTGAGGATGAGATTTTGAAAAGTGATTTGATTGTAATCCCTATGAGTTCATATGATGTAATCCTAATGATGGACTGGTTGTCCAAGTATAATACAGTTGTAGACTGTCAACTTAAAAGAATGACTTTAGAGTCCGATAGGGGGACGGCGATCATTTACCAGGGTGGTAATGATCAAATAGTGAGTGAGCGTCTTGTGAAGACATGTCTTAGGGGATAGAAGATCTAGCCTACAACGCCTTCCTCATGAAACTAGAAGGAGAGCCCAGTGCCTCAAGAAGAAATGCTGCAATTCTAGTAGTTGATGAGTTTAAAGATGTCTTCCATGACGAGTTGCTAGGACTACCACCGTATAAGGAGATTGAGTTTAGCATCAAGCTACTTTCGGGAACAGCACGAATTTCTATAGCACCTTATTAGATGATGCTGACAGAAATCGAAGAATTAAGAAAGCAACTTTAGGAGCTTACTGACAAGGGATATATCCAGAATAGCACATCACCATGGGGAGCACTGGTTTTATTCGCTAAGAAACATGATGGAACTCTAAGGCTATGCATAGACTATCGATAGCTAAATCAAGTCATTGTGAAGGACAATTATCCTCTGCCTAGGATCAATGAATTATTTGATTAGTTGGGAGGTTCGTGATACTTTTCGAAGATAGATTTGCATTTGGGATGCCACCAGCTTAGGATTGAAGAAAAAGACATCCCCAAAACAACTTTCAGGACCAGGTATGAACACTTTGAGTTTCTAGTGATACTGTTTGGATTGACAAATGCTCCGATAGCTTTCATGGACCTGATGAATAGAATATTTAGGCCTTATTTAGATCAGTTCATGATTGTGTTCATCGACAACATCTTGGTTTATTCTAAGACTTGGGAGGAGCATGAACAACGCCTCAAGATCATACTTCAGACCCTACGGGGGCATCAGGTGTACGCCAAGAAAGAAAGTACGAGTTCTGGTTAATAGAAGTTACATTTTTAGGACATGTTATTTTTGAGCACGGAATCTCTGCGGATCCGTCTAAAGTGGAAGCCACAGTGGAATGGGAACGACCGAGGAATGTAGTAGAAATCTATAGTTTCTTAGGACTCGTAGGATACTACAGGAAATTTGTAAAGGATTTCTCAAAGATAGCAGTGCCACTGACAAGATTGATTAGGAAGAATGTTAGATTTGAGTAGGATGAAGAATGTAAGCTTGCCTTCCAAGAGTTAAAGAATCGGTTGACCTCAACTCTGGTGTTGATTATCCCAAATAGTGACAAGCCATATGAAGTTTACATGGATGCCTCAGGACACAGACTTGGGTGTGTGCTGATGCAATATGGATGCGTGGTGGCGTATGGATCGAGACAGCTATGATCTCATGAGCAGAACTACCCTACTCAAGACTTAGAGCTCGCAGCGGTGATTCACGCATTGAAGATCTGGAGATGTTATCTATATGGGGCGACGTTTCAGGTGTTCTCCGACCATAAGAGTTTGAAGTATCTGTTCACCCAGAGGATCTAAAGTTGAGGCAGCAAAGGTGGATGGAATACATGGAAGGCTAGGACTTTGCACTATAGTACCATCCTGGGAAAGCTAATGTGGTTGTGGATGCATTCAGCCAAAAGTCTTCTAGAATTCTCACTTGTTTGGCTCTTGAGGATTGGAAAAGAGACGCAACAGTGAGTGAGTATAGGTTGTAGTACTACAAAAACTATGATCGAATTTCAGTGTACCATATAGAGACGACCCCAACTCTCGTTCAGATGGTGAAACATAATCAGTGGCGGGACTAGCATCTACAAGGAATTTGGACGCGAATTCAGAATGGAGAGCAATTTGAAGAATGGAGGATACATGCAGATGGATCGTTGTATTTCAGGGAGCATTTAGTGGTTTTAGCAATCGGATAAGTGACGAAGGCCGTGATGGATGAAGCCCACAAGTCTTAATTCACTATTCATCTAGGGAGCACAAAGATGTATTGTGATTTGAAGAGACAATACTGGTGGAGAGTTATGAAGAAAGACGTTCGAGAATACGTGGCCAAATGTGTGACTTGTCTCCAAGTGAAAGTCGAACATCAGAAGCTAATAGGTCAGCTTCAGCCACTTCCTATTCTAGGGTGGAAATGGGATCACAACATGATGGATTTCCTTATCGAATTGCCAAGGATAGAGCAAAGGCATGATGCAATTTGGGTTGTGGTCAACAAGTTAACAAAATCGGTGCATTTCATTCCCTTCAAGTCAACTTGCTTGAGGAGAGTTCTTGGAGAATTGTACCTACAAAACATAGTGCGGTTTCATAGAGTTCCTTTTTCCATCACATCTGATAGAGACACCAGGTTTAATGCCAAGTATTGGAGGAGCTTTCAGGAGGCTTTAGGTACAGATTTGAATTTTAGTATAGCATTTCATCCTTAGATTGATAGATAATCTAAGCAGGTCATTCGAATTCTTGAAGACATGTTACCTGCATGTGCGTTAGACTTCGACAGAAACTGGAAAAAGTACTTGCATCTAGGAGAGTTTGCGTACAACAACAGCTATTAATCAAATATTGACATGGCACTATTTAAAGCACTTTATGGATGATCGTGTTGATCATCGGTGTGTTGGGCAAAACCAAAGGATAGGATTATTCTCAAGCCAGATGAGATTTGTGATAGCAACGAAAAAGTCATCGTGATATGAGATCGACTGAAGGCAGCTCAGAGTAGGCAGAAGAGCTATGCAGATAGAAGACGCCAACCGTTGGAATTTGAGGTAGGAGATTTTGTCCTCTTGAAGGTATCGCCTCGTAGAGGTATCATGCGATTTGGAGTAAGTGGCAAGCTTGCACCGAGGTATGTTGGACCTTTTGAGATTACACAGCATGTCAATGTAGTCGCTTATCGGCTCAACCTTCCTCCAAAACTTTCTCATGTTCACAATGTATTTCATGTCTCAATGCTTTGGAAGTGTCCGCCTGAGCAGAATAAGATAATCTCATTCTATGATGTATAGGTTCAAGAAGATACGATATACGAGGAAGTATCAGTTCAAATTATCGATCGAAAAGTGATCAGCTAACGTCATCGTGACATGTAGATAGTAAAGGTCATGTGGCAGCATCATAGGGTTGATGAAGCCACTTGGGAATTAGAATCGACTATGCGGGAGTTGTCTCTGCATTTGTTTTGTTTCTAAGTTGACTTGTAAATTTTGAGGGCAAAATTTCTTTTAAGAGCGGAGAATTGTAATGCCCCAAAATTTATTAAGTGTTATTAGTGTATGAAATGGTGAATTAGTGTGCCATAATGAGTGTTTTAAACTTAATTTGATTGTTTTATGAAATTTTTAAATTAATGTTATTTTTTAAAACCATGGGTGGTACATGGTTTCTTTTCGTTGGTTTTGTTCTCCTTCCCTCTATTTATCTCTCCCTCTCTCTTTCTTTCCTTCATTCTCACTCAGCTCTCTCTCTCTCTCATCTCTCTCTTTCCTTCTCATGGTCTTTCTTCATCTCCCTCTTTCTCTCAAAACTTTTAATCAAAATCAAGCCCAAGCTTTGGTTTTCAGCAAATTGGAAGCTTGGGGACACATTTGAACAATCAAAAACACGATTTAAAGTTTAAATCTAAGGTTAATTTTCAAAATCCCAAACTCTTTCAATTTTCTAATTTTTTTTTGTATTTTGAAATCCAAGCATATTTAAGCCTAAAAAACCTTTAATCTAAGTTAAAGAAACTTAAAATACCTAGAATCTAAGCTTAGTTTGAAGAAAAATAGATTTGAATCAATATTTTTCATCTTTCCTCTATTTTTTCCACTTTCGGATTTTATTGGATTTTTCGATGCAAATCTTGTTTAAATTAGTTTAAAAGTGTTCTACTATGTTTTTCTACCTTCTATGAGTGTTTTGGATGCCTAGGATTTGAGAAAAATAGGTTGAAATGAAGAATTGAGCTCGGGAAGTTGTGACTTGGGTTCTTTAAAATTCTAGAATTTGTCAGTTCGGCAGGCCGAACTTGAAGTTTGATAGGCCGAATTCATTAGTTCAGTAGACTAGATTCATACGTCCAGCTAGCTAAACCTGAAAAAGTTTGATCGATTGAACTTGGTTTGTCTGTAGGCCGAACTGTACAGTTCTATAGGCTGAACCAGGGAGACCGACAGGTCGATCGAGCATAGTGAAAATTTGTCATTTTTCACCCGTTTTCACCGTTTTAAACCCAGATTGAGATTTTAACATTTCAATGTGATTTTATAGACTTAAGTGGCACACTAGGATACCATGAAATAGTTTAGTAACGTAGGATATCATAAGATAGATACTGATAGACTCGATTTATATATTTAAGGTTGTTCGTGATTCCGTGCAGCTAACGTATAGCGGACCGAGACTACGGTATGGGACACCGGCATGAGTGTTGAGGTAGGACTTCTACCCCCTTTTCTTGGTAGCCAAGTCTTTAAATGATTTTGGCCTCAAAAAGACTTTTGTCAAGGCGTTTTTAATGATTGATTGAAAAATCATTTTTATTGACGGTTTTCATAAATAGTAGATTGAGGTGATTTTCATAACAAACCTTATAATGAATGTAAATGAAAATACTTGGTAAATGGGTTTTAAATAAAAATAGAGATACATATATGAGCATGATGCCATATCAAAGATCGGGTCGTGTAGCGTGCGACCTTAGGAGCAGGACCTGAAACCCAGCTGGGCCACTTCAGAGGTGAATATTATGGTTTGCCTAGAAAAGATAAAAAGGTACCTTCTGGACGAATGGTTTTTGATAAGTCTTGTTTAAATAAATTTATTTATTTATCTAACTCTATTTCTAATTCATTTCTTTGAAAGAAAAGTTTATATTCAAAGTATTTATCTGTTTTGAAACATAGTCCTACTAAGCCTTTCACTCACATTATATTTGTTTTTAAATCTTTCTCCCTTAAGTGGAATATAGCTTAGAATTGATGAAGGGTCCATAGACTGGACTCATGAGTAGTAGAAGAGCCAAGTAGGTTATTTGCCCTTTATTTTTTGAGAAAGTATAGTATATAACAGAATTTTAAATAATGTTAAAGGTAGATAGCATAATTGTGTTTATTGATAGCAAATTTTGTTTCGATTTTGAAAAATAAGTGTTTTAACATTACAGCCCTCCTCCTCCTCTTCCTTTTTCTTTTTGCTGAAATATCTGCCTATACCCTCCCACTCTATCTCCACCTTTTTGTCTTTCTTTCCCTCCCCAACATAATGTCTTGCCGCCACTGGAGTCAAATGTAGTTTGGTTCTATGTCAAGGAGGATTTCATCACCCATCATCAGAGTCACACAGAGATTGATGTTGAGCAAAGGAGCAGAAGCCAAAGTTGCTAGAGCTTGGCATTGGTAAATAAGAAGGTCATCATCGTCGCCAGAGTCATAGATGAGAGATTGAGAGACAATAAGAAAAAAGAGGAGAGATGTTGAATAAATATTGAAATACAATTTCTCAAACACCTTATTTTTAGATTTTTTTTAATAGGTTAGTTTAGAGGGTTTTTTTTTTAAGATGGGTTAGATTAGAGTTTTGTACTAAACAATATGGTTTTTTAAGTATTTTTTAATGTAGTAAAATAATTTATCCACATTATGCTATTTTTTTTCTTTCTTAAAACATTGTGCTATTAATTTTGTTGGTTTTCTGAAAATGTTATTTCCTCCCTTCTCCTTTATTTTTTTAGACAACAGCCTTATTATAGTGTGTTTTTTTCGACTGTAGTGAACTGATTATTGATCTCTTAACAATGTTGCGACTCGGATGCATTAAGTTCATTAGTTTGAAATATAATGTTTTGAAAAATAAGTTCAAAATGTTAAAAACAAGTGGAGGTTATTTTTGGATATAACTTGCTTTTTAGTTTAAAATATGTAATTAATCATTTGGAGTGGACTTCACTAAATAGCATGTTTATTTCACTAGTTTAGTCTAGTTCAGTTCAGTCCAAACGACCATTATAGTTTGAATTGGTATTTAGTAAAGTATTTAATTTGACCTAAACTGATAGTTCAAACTGGGTTGAACAGCCAAACTTAATATTGAACAGTGATTTCACTCCTTATGTTTGTAGTTATAATTTAACACTATTATTTTATACATATTTTTCACTTAAATAACTTCTTTTTATATATATTATATTTATTTTTAATTAATTAATTTTTTTCCAAAAATTGTAGTAAATAGTACTTTTTCAATACTAAATTATTAAATAGTAGGTTTTAAAAATATTTTTCCATAAATAGTAGATTATAGCAGAGATAGTTTATTTACCCCTTTATTCATTATAATACCTAAGAAATTTTTAGTGCATAAGATAAACAATATTTAAAAGTCTATTGAACAATTTCAATATAAAATTTTGTAAGCTAAAGTTTAGGCTAAAAATTTGTTAAGTGCTTTGAGAGCATTATAAGTATCACAAGGATTATTATTAAATCTAAAATTTTTGAACAAATACCCATGGAGTAAGTATGGTCTATTAAATAAAATATCATATCATAGTCTTAAGCGAAGTATGAATTATATGAAAAAGAGAGCTAGTGAATGTATAAAGGAAAATAAGCTAGAAATTTAACTGTCATTGTATGTGTTGCAATAGATTTTGAAATAGAAATGTGGATAAGAAAACACTATATGAGAAATATAAAAATTATATAGTATAAAAATTAAACAGTACATAAATTAAGCAGTATAAGCATTCTATAGTATGGAAATTATGTAGTCTGAAAATCGTATTGTATAAAGTTATGCAATATGTGTCATGCCCTAAAATACAGGTAGTGAAGTGGAGGATTAATTAAGTTAATTAAACTAATTTTTTTGATTAAAAACACCAATTAAATGACTTATGTTATTTTTAAAAAAAATTGTGATAATTATAAAAACATTCTAAAACATTTATCGTTATTTTGAAACAGTAAAACATAAAATAAAATATGAAAGATAATTAAACATAAACCAGGCCACACCAGACCCACATTAGTATACACACATGGTATCGACAATAAAATAATTCATTCACAGTCCAATACGAGAGATAGATATTAAAATAAAACATGCCTTGGACTAAATAAAGCAATAACTTAAAACAGCATTCCTATGACTCACTCGTTGCCCTGTTACCTCCTTGTCAGTCCTAAGCTGCAATTCACCTAAAGAAAAAGTGAGCGGAAGGCTCAGTAGGACTAGAGTTTAGAGAACATAAGTTTTAAACATAAATTTTCACATTTGAAGATAAATTTTCAAATTTGAAGATAATTTATAAAAATTCAGAAAGATGGATAGCACATATTTAATTCATTCTTACCTTTTTTAAAAAAAACACTATTCATCTGTAATATTCTCTATCAGTTAGTTTGTTGGCAAAGCCATAATATCACCATCGTAGCGGCCCAACTGGGTTTTGGGACCAGCCCCCATGGTCGCACTCTACACAACCCGATCTCTAAATATGGCATCATGCCCTTATGTGTATTTACCATTATTTAATTCCCATGTTACCGAGTATTTTCAATTATATTCATTATTTGATTCATTATGAGCATTCCATTCTTGACGAATAATGAAAATTGCTAAGAAGTTTATCTAAGCCGTTCCTTGAAATCCATTTTAAAAGAAATCATTTCATAAGAAATCACTTTGAAGGAAATCATTTTGAAAGAGCTCATTTTGAAAGAAATCATTTTGTGGCCAAAAGCCCCTTTAGAAAATATTTAAAACATTTCATCATTTATTGAAAACATTTGAAAGAATATTTAAGGCCAAGACCATTTAAAAACTAGGCTACCAAAGAAAGGGGGTAGAAGTCCTATCTCGATATCCTACATCGTGACTCAGCACCGCAGTCTGACTCGCTATACATTAGCTCCATAGAACCACAAACGACCTAAATATAAACTAAATTAGTCAATATCCAGCTTTGGTCATTCTACATTATAGAGCTATTTCATGGTGTCCTAGTGTGCCATTTATCTCTATAGAATCATATTATAAGCTTAAAATCTCAATTTGGGTTTAAAATAGCAAAAATGGGCGAAAAACAACAATTTTTACAAGGCTGGGTCGGCTTGCCAAATTCCCTGGTCTGGCTTGCTAAATTACACAATTCAGTCAACCAGTTAGGCAAGACCAGCCTACCAAACTTTCCTAGGTTTGGCCTGTCGAAGAGATGAGTCCAGCCTACCGGACTCATGAATCTGGCCTATCAAACTTGAAAAATCTAGAAAGTTCCAGATTCGAGCTCCAGCCTCCTAAGCTCAAATCTTCATTTCCAATCTATTTTCTCAATTCCCAGGCATATAAAACATTCATAGATGATGGTAAAACATAATTAAACACTTTAAAACAACTTTGAACAAGATTTGCATAGAAAATTTCAATAAAATCCAAAAATGGGAAAAATGGAGAAAAATAGAAAAACTTTGTTTAAATCCTTTTCTCTTTGATCCAAGCCTAGTTTCTAGATGCTTTGAGGTTCTATAACTTGGGTTCAAGGTCTCCTATGCTCACAAAACTCGGATGGGAACATTTATGGAAATCCCAAAACAAAAATTTAAAGTTTTAGATAAATGAATCTAACCTTGAATCTGACTTTGATTCATGTTTGTGGACATTAAATCTTGCTTCCTAGCTCCCAATTCATTGAAAACCAAAGCTTGAATTCAAATTTTGAATTTGAAAGAGAGATAGAAGAGAGAGCAGCGAGTGAAGGGAGAGGAAGAGAGAGAGAAAGAGAGAATGAATGGAAGAGAGAGAAAGAGAGAGATGGTTTAAATAAAGGAAAACGAGGTTAGTTTGGTAAAATACCATGTCCAGTACACAGTTTTCAAGAAAGAGGACATTTTAAACATTTGACAAATTGTTTAGTTTCAAAAACCAAATTAACAATTTAAAGTTATCAACAATAATTAAAAGTGATTTAAAAATATTTGTAAGTAAAATTAATTTGGAAATATCACATATTAGTTAAGTTCAAATTACACTATGGCATACTAATTCACCATTTAATACACTAATTATACATAACTAATTTTGAGGTGTTTTATCTCTCCACCCCTAAAAGAAATTTTGTCCTCAAAATTGGAATATAGCACAGAAACAAAATAGATGTGCATACAACTCCCGCATAGTTGATTCTAATTCCTAGGTTGCCTCATTAACCCAATGGTGTTATGACACCACATTTACTAATAGAATTTTACTATATCACAAGCCTATCACTTTTCGATCGATACCTTAAACCGACACCTCTTTGTAGGTCATGTCTTCTTGAATCCGTACATTATGAATAGAAGCAATCTTGCTTGGCTCGAGTAGACATTTTGAAACATCGACACACACATGAAATACGACCTGAATATAAGAGTTCAAGAAGAAGACCAAGACGATAAGCGATCACTTCAACATGTTGAGAAATCTTGTATGATCTGACACAGCTCATTGAAAAATTCCCATTCACATTGAAATACAAAACTCACCTACATGTCGAAACCTTTAAGAAAACAAAATCCCCTATTTGGAGTTTTGGAGATTGACGTCTTCTATCTGCAGAACTCTTCTGCTTACTCTGAGCAGCTCTCAATCGATCATAAATCGCAATAATTTTTTTTGATTACTCTCACAGGTTTCTTTGGGTCCAACAATGGTCTGGTCTTTCGGTCCAGCCTAAATCACTAGCAATCGACACAACCGTCCACATGGTGCTTCAAACAATATCATCCTGATTCTTACTTGATAACTGTTGTTGCACCCATCTCCACCAGATGCAAATGTCTCTTCCAATTCTTGCCAAAATCCAATATACGCGCATGCAATGTATGCCTAAGAATCTAAATAACTCGGGCGAACTACCTATAGGTATGAAAATAAAAAGCCACACTGGAACCCAAATTTGTGCCTAATGCTCCTTGGAAGCTCCTCTAAGAACTTGTCTCAAACACGATGACCTGAAGGTAGGAAATGAAGTGCACCAATTTCATCAACCTGCTGACTATGACCCATGTCATATCGTGCCTATGCTTTGTCCTCGGCAACCTAGGGAAGAAATCCACTATAATGTGCTCCCTTACTGAAGTTGACCAACGGGCTTCTGATGCTCAGCTGCTAACTAGTGACAAATCACAAATTGGGCCATGTATTTGTGAACATCTTTCTTCATGCCTCTCCATTAGTTTTACTTCTGCAAATTGCGATATCTCATGGTGCTCCAGGATGCACAGTGAATTAAGAATTGTAAGCTTCGTTTGTTAAAGCCTTCGCCACTCCCTCAATCGCAGGCATTGCCAGACGTCCCCTAAGATTACAATGACCCATCTATAAGAATCCTCTAGCCTTCAAACTACTCCCTAATCTATATTTGCATTCACTCCCCCTAAAGATGCTGGTCCTGCCATTGATTTTGCTTTATCATCTGAACTTGCTCTGGGGCCGAATTCTTGTAACACCCCGAAGTTAATTGAGTGTCATTAGAGTGCTAAATGGTGGATTAGTGTGCCATAATAAGTGTTTTCAACTTAAGTTTATCATTTTGTGAAAATTAAGTAACCATATGTTATTTTACTCTTTTAATAATTTTTAATTAATCTAAATTGTTTTTAATTGTTAATTGAAATATTTAACAAAGCAATTTGATTTGAAAACTATGTGCTGTTGTGCATAGTCTTGTAAAACTAATTGTCTTTTCTTCCTCTATTTAAAACTCACTCTCACTCTCTCTCCTCACTCACTCACCCGTGCTCTCTCTCTCTCTCCTCTCACTCTCACTCTCTTGGTTACACTCTCTCTCTCTCTCGTTCTCTCTCTAAATTTTTGAATCAAATTTTGATCTCAAGCTTCGGGTTAGTAGATTGAAGGCTCGAGAACGAGATCAACAACAAAAACATCGTTTTAAAGCTTCGATTCGAGGTTAGTTTTTTTAAAATTCAAAAGTTTTTCTATTCTTCAAATTTTCTTGCATTTTGAAATCTAAGAGTTTCTAAGCTTAGAAAAGCTTCAATCTAAGTCAGATGGACTTAGATTAGCTAGAATACAAACCTTGTTTGAACAAAAATGGATTAAAATCAAGATTTTTCATTTTTCTCTATTTTCTCTATTTTTGGATTTTTGTGAAAATCTTATTTAAAACTTGTTTTAATCAATTAAAAAGTGTTCTACTATGTTTTTCTATTGTTTATGATGATTTCCCATGCCTGAGAATTGAGAAAACACGTTGTATTGAAGCATTAGGCTCGGGGAAAGCCGAGACCGGTGCGTGGAAATTTTTGGAATTTCCCAGATCGGTAGGCCGAACTTAACCTTCGGTAGGTCGAATTCAAAGGATCGACAGGTTGGATTCATCTGATCGACAGGCCGAACCTGGAAATATTTGACCAACCGGACTTGGCTTTCAGTTCGGCCAGCAGGCCGACCGAACCTAACTCAAATTTTGTGATTTTTCACCCGTTTTCACTGTTTTGAACCCTAATTGAATTTCCAACCTTATAAAATGATTTTATAAACCTAAATGGCACACTAAGACACCATGAGATGATTTAGTATCATAGGATACCTTGGATTAGGTACTAATGAACTAAGTTACTATGCGTTTAGGAATTGTGCGTGGATCTACGGAGCTAACATATAGCGGAACGGGATTACGATGTAGGACACCGACACAGATATCAAGGTAGGACTTCTATCCTTTTCTTTGGTAGCCCTATTTCAAAATGATTTAAGCCAAAAATGGATTTTCGTCAAATGTTGTTGATCATTGATTGGAAAAATGATTTTGTTTGAATATCTTTACAAACGACTGATTGAGAAATGCTCATAATAAACCTCATAATAAATGTTAATGATTATATTTGGTAAATAGAGGTTTCAATTATAAAAAGATATATGGGCATGATGCCATATCAGAGATCGAGTCGTGTAGTGAACGACCTTGGGGGCAGGTCCCGAAACCCAGCTGGGCCACTTCAGTGGTGAATATTTGGTTTGCCCAAGAGAATTAAAAGGTACTCTTGACAAACTGTTTTTAATGAAATTTTAGTAAATGAAAATACTTATTTAATTTATTTAATTATTTATTTATTAAGAAAGTCCTATTAGAATATTTATCTGCTTATTTTTGAAAATTTAGTCCTACTGAGCCTTTCGCTCACGTTTTTATTGTTTTAAAATCTTAGCCCTAGGTGGATATCAGCTTAGGACCGGAGAAGAGTCTGCTGACCGAACTTGTGACTAGTAGAAGATTGGGTAGGTTGTACTGTAGCAAGCAAGGCATGTAAATTTCTAACTTTCTATTTACTTTGGACTGTGGTTGTATGATAATATTGTCAGTACTACATGTGTGTGCACAATATGTGGGTCAGTGGGACCCATACTCGTTCCACCCCATATTTAAATATTTTTAATGTTCTTTTTATTTGCTTAATTATTACGATGGTTGATTTTATTTCCTCAAATTATTCTATTTGAACGATTTTAAAATTATCTCATTTTTACTTATAAATTAAATTCTAAAACCCTGTTTTTGACTAAATCTTTATTTAATTAACCTAATTAAACCACCACGTCACCTCCCGTACTCCGGAGCATGACAGAATGGTATCAGAGCACAAGGTTATGAACCTTAGGAATTGTGCTCACATAGGTACGACTACTGACAGTCCAAATTTTGTTTTCAAAAGTGAGAGAATGGTACCTAGACGTCGCTCGACCACGGATGCCGAGTTTGGAAACAATGAGGGCATGATGAGGGCTATGTTTACTGCATTTCAGCAGATAGCAGCAAGGGCAAGACTTGATGATTCTGAGGTTAGTCGTTGGCATACGTACTTTAAAGAGTTTTGGCATGTGTCAGTACTGACCTTTGACGGAACTAGGGTCCCACAGGTGGCAGAATATTGGCTAGACTTGATCGTGAAGCACTTGGATACGCTTGGTGTGCCAACGGAGTATCGCATGGAATTCCCATCATATAAGTTTGAAGGTGGTGCTAACACCTGGTGGAAGCAAGCAAAGTGTCTGGAAAATAATGGTAATATTGATTGGGATAGATTGGAGGAGCTGTTCTATGATAGGTATCTTCTACAGGGATACAGGGACCAAAAGGCAACAGAATTCTATAGGTTATAGCAGGGCGACATGTCAGCTCGGGAATATGAGGCGAAGTTTAATGAATTGGCTAGATTTGCTCCCTCAGTAGTGCAATCAGAGCGTGAGAGGTGTATTAAATTTCAGGAAGGACTTAAGGCTCCTATTCGACGGCAGGTGGTTGCTCTACGACTTTGGAACTTTGGAGAGCTTGTGTCATCAGCAATATCAGTGGAGAATGATTACGCACAGTACTGTGAGAATCGAGCTAAGGCATTAGGAGGACCATAGAGGAGCGGCAAGAGGAGCGTCAGCAGTCGATCGACTCCGGGAACAAGCAAACAGGGTGGCATGAATAGCGGCCGCAGCAGTTCATCCAACAGTGGGCACAGCAACCCCTACAGCTTTCACTGTCACTATTGCCAGCAACCAAGACACATCAAGAGGAATTGCCTGATCAGGAGTGCTCGCTTAGGACTTCAGACTGGAGAAGGAGCTAGCCGTCAGCCTTAGCTTCAGACTCTACCTCAACTGCAGCAGTATCCTCAGCTTCCATTCCATCAGTTCTCTCCTCAACAGCTATCATATCCAGTGCAAGGTCATCAAAGCAGAGTTTTTAGATTAACGTCCCTCAGTATCGAGCACCGAATACAGCTAGTGTCCAGTCATCATCGTCGCAGCAGTATCAGCCAGTTAATCTAGGAACTAACGTGGGTAGAGGTAAAGGAAAAGCTCTAGTATAGGTTCACATGATGACATCAAGGAGTTCGGATGCTCAGACCAATAACGTAGTTGTTGATGGTACGATCATGGTTTCTAAGTCCTTAGCACACGTGTTGTTTGATACTAGTGCCACTTATTCTCTCATTTTGAGCTCTTTTGTACATGCCTTGGGATTAGAGATAGAAGAATTTGATGAACACTTAGTTATAGCTTCACCCTTGGGGCCGGTATGTGTGAATAATATATGTAAAGCTTGTAAAATAAAGATCGGGGATGAGATTTTGAAAAGTGATTTGATTGTAATCCCCATATGATCATATGATGTAATCCTAGGGATGGACTGGTTGTCCAGATATAGTGTAGTAGTGGACTGCCAACTTAGGAAAGTGACCCCAGTGTTAGATAAAGGGACGGTAATCACCTACCAGGGTGGTGATGATCAACTAATGAGTGAGCGTCGTGTTAGGGCATGTCTCGGAGGGCGAAAGAATGTAGTTTGTTATGCTATCTTCATGGATTTGGAAGGAGAGCCTAGTGTTTCAAGAAAACGTGCAGTAATTCCAGTGGTAGACGAATTTGAAGATGTCTACCCCGACGAGCTACCAGGATTACCACCGCATCGGGAGATTGAGTTTGGTATTGAATTATTTCTGGGAACAGCACCGATTTCTATAGCACCTTACCGGATGGCATCGAAAAAGATAAAAGAACTTAGAAAGCAACTTCAGGAGCTTGTTGACAAGGGATATATCTAGAATAGTGTTAGACATGTATGCCCTAAGGAGTAAAAATGTAATGAGTTTTTGAAGACATTTTTATCAATAAAGAATTCATTTATTATTCATATACCAAATCTTGTCCTCTTTACGTTCATATTTGTTGAATGTATGATAAGCAAACAATAGTCTAAGACTGTCGGTCTAAACCTTTAAGAATTAGGCATATGATGGACAGATTATGCAGAAGACACGATTCTTAAGGTGACGGTCTAAATCATAAGATCCGCAATCGAGGGAATAAAGTTGGGCGCTTTATTCATGTAAAGATTGTTATGTTGTCTATATCCCTATTGGGAGATGGTTTGTCTTGACCATCGGAGGTGGACTCCGTGAATAGAAACATTGGCACGTTGTCATAGGTGACGATGTGTTGGATCAGGACATAAAGTGAAT
>CAMOHE010043377.1:16827-54483 GCA_946598075.1 Artocarpus hirsutus | reverse complement strand
TAGACTTAGAAACTCCAAAATTTCAAAATACAAGAAAATCTTGAAAAATAGAAAAACTTTGAATTTTAAAATCTAACCTCGAATCAAAGCTTGAAAACGTTGTTTTTGTTGTTGAATCTTGTTCCCGAGCCTTCGATCTCCTAGCCCGAAACTTAAAAACGTAAGTTGTTTCAAAAATTTTGAGAGATTGAGAGAGAGAATGAGAGAACCGAGAGAGACGAGAGAAAGAGGAGAGAGAGAGTGCACGGGAGGAATGAGGAGAGAGAGAGGAAAGTGAAATAAATAAAAGAAGAGAGAGAAAAGCAGTTGCATAAAACTGTGTGCAACCACACTCTGTTTTCAAATCAAATTGTTTTATTAAAACTTAAATTAACAATCAAAAACAATTTTAAAATAATTAAAAATCATCAAAAGTAATTAACACAAGGTTTTCACAAAGTAATCAAATTAAGTTTAAAACACTCATCATGGCACACTAATTCACCATTTAATATTCTAATTACATTTAATTAACTTCGGGTTGTTACATATATATATATATATATGTATATATATTATATTTTTGCCTTCAAACTGTTGTTCACTTTCTGTAATTTGGTTTTTGGAAGTTGTTAATTAGTAATTTGAGACAATAGATAACATAGAGGACCATTTATCAAAACCAGACTGCAACTCCGTTCAAGAACTTTGATCTGCAACTCCGGCGGCATTCCATCTGCAACTCCAGCAGCGGTGAGGTCGAAACAAGACCAGGACATCACGATTCTTCTTTGTCGCCGTCGAGGATCCGTCGCGAGCGGCTCGGATCGGAGAAGATCAAACGAGCTCGAACACGACCCGCGCAGATTGGACCAGATTGGAGACGGCGACGTCGCATTTCTCCACCGCCGTCTAGGCTCCATCTTAAGATCTGAACAAACGCGATGCTCGGCCTGGGACAGGGATGACAACGGCGACACGAGGCTCGAGCCAGCTCCTTGCGACTTCGGGGATCGTCTTGCTCCGTGCGATAGGGACAGATGTGCGGCGACGGCTATGGGCGGATTTCATTCACCATAGGGATGAAAGAGAGAGAGTGTGAGAAACGAGGAGAGATAGAGACAGCAAAATCAAGAAAAAGAAAACCGATAGGAAAAAGGAAAAAGGAAAAAAAAAAAAAAAGCTGTGGCATTTTTTTTGGCAATATTTTTTTTGTGGCATTAAAAAAATTGATCCCGTAAAAATAATAATATAATATAATATGTAATTTTTTTAAAAAAAGTTACGACTAAATTGTATTTTAAAAAAATTAGAGGATTAATTCAATTATTTATTCTAATTTTTTTATGTAAAACTCCAATACGTTTAACCGTCAAAAAAATTATTTGAACGATAAACATCAAAGGAAAAAACAGTTTCAACGGTACGGAAACCATATAAATTTTTGTCAAAGCATTTTCGCATAATACCTGCAAATAGCAGACTTATATAAATGGTTTAATGTTTCTTTAAATATAAAATGTACCAGTTAAACTAGTCCCTCTCTTCCAATATTCAGTTCAACTTGTTGGGTGGAATACTAGGGACTTCTATTGATTATTGTTTGTTGCAGGTGTGGAGCCTGTTAATTAACCAAGAAAAAAAAAAAAAAAAAAAAGAGAATAGGGGGGCAGTGGCTTTGCGCCACGGTGCCAAAAAGGAGGGCCACAGTGCTCACCTAACTAGCGCTGTAGAGCCCAAAATGGGAGCCTGGAGTCTGTGTTTTTATGATTTTTTGTGTAAAAGTCGAGTTTTGAAGCCAAAAACGAAAAACTATTAGATTTTCTCATTAGTTATTATTTTTTTCTTTTTTGGGTATAAATAGACATAAGATGATTAGGGTTGAGAGAGATTGGTTTTTTTTTTTTTTGTGTGAGGCATATTTTTTGAGAACTCCATTGTTGAGATAAAAATTCCCACATGGTGTTACGCAGAAGAGAGATTTGGTAAACACAAATTGAGAATGTGTGAGAAATTTCTCTTGTAATCTGTAATCTCCTTCATCGTAGTGGAATCTGCAAGCGGCAGACACAGGACGTAATCTCAAATTTGGACGAACCTGTATAAAATTTTGTGTCTCTCTTTTTTTATTTTCTCTATTTTTTTTTTACAATTATTAGTTCTTGCGATCCTTGAAATTAGGAGGTGCTTAATTCCCCAACATTGTTTGCCTGAACTTGCAGTATTGACCCTCCCGAATTATGGAGAACTAACTACAGATTGAACGTATCAGCGGAAAAAAAAACTAATAAAAATAAAATAAAACCACATGATTATGAACTACATTCCATTTAGAGTCCCAAAAAAAAAATTAATTAAATCTGCTAAAATACTTTTAAAAGAACCAAAAACACATCAATGTTGGGTGGTTGCAAAAGGCAGCACGAGATAAATTCTTATTTAGTTTTATGTTGGTCGGTGCTTGGTGCCATCAAGGTCAAATACCCCTTTGCTTTCCGATCTCAGTATTGTCCAAAATCAAATAAGTCTCTGCAGGGTCTTCATTGAAACTTTGCATGCTTTTCTTCCTTCCTTCAGCGAGCAAAAAAGGGAAAGCTTCCGAGGACAAACTTGCAAAATGCCCATATGAAGTTTGTGAATCTCCAGCTGATGAATGAGCCCCCCTCTGTGGTTGTAAACTGCCAACTTTATGTTGATGACCGAAAGCTGAATCAATTGGCGTCGACAAGTAGTTATCCGCAGGGTGCAGTTCCTGCTGGTAGAAAGGTGAAATTGGCAGCGTCGTTCCTAAAGTCACCTCATCCTGGTCGGATACGTCTCCAGTGCTAGCACTTGCACTTGTAACATACGGATTAGCAAGCATTTTACAAGCAATTCCGAACGCAGTGTTCAAGTATCTTCGTTCTGCTTCTTGACACATTTGCAAACGCCTTTCAGCCTGCAAATTATGAAATCTGAGTTTGGGAATTCCTTCCAACTAACGACGTCTTAACTTAAGAGGAGATTTATAATTGTCAATCAAGTTCCCGTACAAATTATTAAGCCTTGTGTATTAACTCAGATTTTCACCCGCTTGCTATCTTTATGGCTTGTTATGACCTGCGCATATTGAGACGACGAGGAAAAAAATTGGAAGAGAAACTTGCCTCGATTTGCAGATGAAGTTTTGCTTGAATTTCCTTCTGGAATTCGAATCCTTTATTGATCGGTTCATAACCCCTATGTGGTATCCCAAGTAGAAAATGAAACCCTTGTCATGAAAAACAAATACTAGTGTAAAGAGATTATGGAAATCTTAATCTTACTCATCCTGATGACATGGTAAAAAGCCCAAAGAAGTAGTCATGTCCAGTGAACCTGAGCTCCCCATATTTGATGGAATTAAACAGTAAAATTAAGGTCAAAAAATGAAACTTCATCCGCACGCAAAGAGAAAAGGAAAAAAAAAAAAAAAAAAGACTTTTGCAGTACGGTTTTTAAAAAAAAAAAAAAAACCATTACAGTGGTGCCGCTGTAATTTTTTTTTTTTTTGTGAACCATCCGGTATGCGGACCCACCACATAGAGGCACGAGCGGGAGAGTTGGATACATATTTGCTTATCCAATGGAAGAATATGTATATATTTCAATCATCAACTAATGGTGTTATAATTATATTTTTTGGATAAAAAATAAAAATCTTTAAAATTGAAATTTTTATTACTCTTTTGCTTCACTTTCTTAATTAATGGTTTCATTAAATCATGCATCAATTTTATATAGCAAGGAATTCTACTTTGAAAAAATAATGCAATGTTTCACATGTTTAATTGTTTGTATAGCATTTTTTATCCATCTTATTTATAGATATCTCCTTCTTTTTTTTTTTTTTGAGAATTCACATAAAAACTACCTTTTTAGACTCGATTTTGTGTCACGTTGAGACATTTCAACATGTCCCAACATGACATTCCACAAGCCTCATGTCCTAGCAGGACATTTTCACATGTTCCGTTGGGGCATTTCAATATTTAGATATGTCCTCCACAACATTTTGATGTGTCGTTCCAGAATATGTTCGAATGCCCTTCTAGGGCATTTTGACATGTCCCTTTGGGGCATTTTCTGGTGTCTCTCGAGAACATTTTCGAAAACGCCTCAAATGTCCTAGTAGGATATTTCCACACACCCTATCCGGACATTTTCACATTTTGATATGTCCTCCATGACATTTTGAATTTTCAAATGTCCTGCATTTTTTATCTTTTTTTTTTTCTCTCATTTCTTTCTCTTCTCGCTTTCAGGACATTTTAAAATGTCCTAGAGGGACATTTTCTGAAAACATTTTTTATATGTTTTTTTCTCTCACCTTTCTCTTTCTCTCTCTCCTCCCACTGCCGGCTTGTCTCTGGCAGCAAAAAAAAAAAAAAAAAGACCTACAACCCAAAAAAAGCACCACAACAACAAAAAAACTGCAATAAAAAAATTCAAAACCAGATTCAATCCAAGAAAATCATCACAACAACAACAAAAAAATTGCAAGAACAAAAATGATCCATAACCAGATTTATAGATCTTCGATTGATGACTTTGATTTGTAACTCTGGATTCTTCTCCGTCGATGACAGCTTGATCCTATTTCAGGTTTGATATTTTGGCATGGTTGACCACAACTGGGAAGATCATAGCGGTGGCTTGCTTTGGTTTTATTTCCAACTCTAACGATGGCGTGGTTCAATCTATGCTCTCCTAGTGTTGAATCCAACAGTCGATCAACTTCATCTCTATAGAGGATGTAGATCCCGAGGCCATATGAACGCCATGACAAGACACGCGATTCAATGATGGAGCACTTGCGGTGTCGATAGCCATAAAAAACAGAAGGTCAAAAAAACTAAATGGAGAACTCACCTACGAAACTAGCGTAGGATTGAGCTCAATGGAGATCGGAGAGCTTAAAGGAGCAAATTCTCGTCCACACTGCTAATCTCCAGATTTCGATTACCATTATTGTCGAAGAGGAGAGGAATGAAGAGAGATCTATTCTATTTCGGGAGCCACAATTAAACAATCTAATTGACTTTTGGAAGCCTATCAATGCAACTAGCGAGCTTCGTCCTTGATCTTCACGAGTGATTGGAGGTCGACCGGAGATCAGCGCCATCGTCGCTGTTGATGGACAAACTCCCGATCTCATGACTAGTCCTCGTGCTCTCTTGATCTTCGGAGCTAGTTCATCTTCAACGGCAACGGCCATCATCGCTTAGACATCAAAGAGAGAAGAAGAAGAAGAAGAAGAAGAAGAAGAAGAAGAAGAAGAAAGAGAGAGAGAGAGTGTGTGAGAAACAAAGAAAGAGGGAGAGGAGAAAGAAGCAACGTGAGAAAGAGAGAGGGGAGAGAGAGGAAAAAAGTTGGGACACTAATAATTCATCTAATTTTTTTTTTTGGTGGTATATCAAGGTTTTGTTAACTTGTTACAGTGTAAAGCTTTTATATAGTACATATATTTATTATATTGTAAAGCTCTCACATACTAAAGTGTTTTATGTTCTAACTTACTTTTTAAACTAAACATAAATTTTTGAAAACCTTTTTGTGACATAAAAAAAAAAAGTCTAAAAAGATGACATATGTAATTTTCGATTCTTTTTTTTTTCCTGCTAAAATGAGGAAATCGACAAGTGTTTAGCACTTGAGAAAGTTTCAGTTGCCTTTCTAACAAATTAATACTTACCCTTTTTAGGCACCTGGCTCCACTCCTTGACTGAGTATTTACCAAGTCTGTATTTCTACAAGAGGCCAATGTACCAATGAGTAGATTTACATCAGTGTGAACTTCTGCTTGAAACTAATATTCAAATTCTGTTAATGGAAATAAACCTGAAGGTGGCTCTTCAAATGGAAGAGAGTTATTCCCTTGACACCCATTATCCGCAAAAGTGGCTTTGGTGTGGCCCCTGCATTTTATATTTGTTGTATACCATTAAAAGAAAACAGGACATAAGTACACTATCCACATACACAAATATATGTCTATGTTTGTGTATATATACAAAGACAGATCATATGTGTATAAGGTACCTTCTCTCTCTATATATATATGAGTTGGAAACTCATATGGGAAAGGGAGATCACGTAGTTTACCAAACAAGTTTGATTCATTTTATTTATGTCCAATTTAGAGTGAAATCTTGTTTTAGTCTCTAACATTTAAAACATCCCACAATTAGTTCTCGATTTATAAAAATGTCTTTACTAGTCTTTATGTGAAAAGATTTACTCTAAACTGGGAGCAAAAATTGGATCCACCTTTTACACTATGTTTGATAAGCGGGAGAGGGTAGAGAGGGAGAGTGGTGGAAGGAGAGGAAGAATCTGTTGTTGTTTGGTCGGAGGAATGACAAGAGGGAGATGAGACGTAGGGGAGAGACTCTTTCTCTGGGCTCACCAATTTGGATCCTTATATTAATGAAGAGATCTAAGCAATCCATCCAAATTTTAATTAAAAAAACTTTTTTATCCTTCAAAAAATATTAACAAATAGCATAACATACAATATAGTAACTACACAAATAATTATCATCCATATTTTTAACTATCCCTAATTCTTATTGAATAATATAAAGGAGTACTATAATCCTCTCTATCCTTCTAACTCCCTTAATCCTTCTTACTCTTCATCCGTTGTATCTAACTCTCTCAATCCCTCTTACTCTCTATCCCTTTGTAACGAAACAAGGAAATATTATCACAACCACTAAAAAAGATTGCATGCGTGGCCAAAAGGCCAAGTGATGACAAACCTAAGAAACCATGAATTGTCTTAAATAGTCTCCACCAAATGGGTATTGGAAAACGCAGGTGAATATGAATTACATTCAAACGTTCGATCAAACACTAGACATATAAGTAAAGAAATAAGGTTTTTCTAATTTTATTTTTCTATTATTTTAGTTTTCTGCAGCAGGGTATCATTTGAAAATTAGATCTGACAGAACTAATACAAATACGAGGGTTTAATACAGATTTCTATGTTAGCTTCTTTTTTTTTTTTTGGGTATTTAGTATTATTGTCCCAAAACTTGTTGCACAATTACAACGTATCTTTTAAAGTTACAAATATGTAGTATATCACCTTCTATTGAGAGCAATTTTAATTTTTTTTAACTAAAATTAACATGTAATTTTAAACAAAAAATGAGAGGATTCAAGCTTTTCACCCTTAAACAGAATCGGATATGGTTTGATCGGTAGGATACGACCTAGTGTCTCTTCTTTTTTTAATATCCATATTTTTTAGAAGAAGTAAAAGAGGGAGTTACTGACTATGGGGGCCACCGAGCTGATCGACGGCATCAACAAAGCGGGCGTGAAGGTGTGGAGTCCACCGTAGGCGAGGCCTCAGCTGACGGCTCATGCGAGCAAGCTTGGATGAAGAAGAAACTGGCTCAGCCTTTTCTTCTTCTTCTTTCTCGTCTTCTTCTGCTTCCTTCGCTTCGTCTCCTTCTTCCCCCTCAGAATCAACGTGGCTGTGAAAATCCTTGTCATTTCCATCCACATTTTTCATGGAATTACTATCATTATAATCACAAGGAACGACCATCTTCTATCTTTCTCTATCTTCAGCTTCTCACTCCTGTTGTACTTGTCTATATATGGAGGTAGATAGTGATTAAGTTGTGTTTATACATACATACATACATATATATATATATATATATATATAAATAAAAGGAAGAACAATAGGTTGAATTCAAAAATTTAAAGAAGCTAAGTTGGCATGTCAGTGTGTGTGTGCTGTTCTGTAAATGTAACGGACTAAAGACAATTCAACGGCAAATCAACCCTGCAGGTCTGGTCAGAGTAGAGTAATGCATGAAAGATATAATGGAAACGTGGTAAGGCTCTTTTCAGTTCGCTCCTCGTCACCTTGTGTTTTATGTTTATCCAAAAAACTATGGCCAGTTCCGTATTGTTTTCAAAATGATTTTTGTGGTCAATTTGAAAAATACCGCTTTTGTGGCTTTTTTTTTTTAATTTTACTAGTTCTATGAGAAAGTCAAACATACTATTTTCAAGAAGTACAAAGACATATAATTGATTACCAGTATTTTGAGTTATAGTAAGACAAATAAGTGTTATCTAAAGGTATTTTGACCTTTTTGGCTAAGAGATATGGTATGAATCAGAGGAAAAAAAATAAGTAGAGAGAACACAACAGTAATAGTAAAGAAATAGTATATCATCTATTTGCTCTGGTTTTTGTTTTAGGTAAAAATTGAAAATGAGAATATTTTGAAAAGTCTATTGCGACTATTTTTGAAATTGTGTTTGGTTGTATACGACAGTTTGTCTTTGAAAACAAAATAGTTTTGCAATAGATAAATTATTAATGTAAAAATAACCAAATTTAAGTCTAAAAGTAAAAATAACCAAATTTAAGTCTAAAACACTGATTATTAATATAATATTGATTAAAATATTAATTAAAACTAAAAATTAAACATTTATTAATAAAATATTTGGAGGAGTCGCTTCCTCCCTCCTTTGCTACAATTGGGAGTAGACTAGGAGGGTTGCGACTGCAAATAACCTTGGTGGTGAGGGTTATGGTGTGGGAAGAGTTGCTAGAGTGACTAGGAATCATCAAAGAGGGGTGGGTCATGGGTGGCTGCTAACTGGGATCACTGGGGAGTTAAGGAGTGGCTGGAATTCACCAATGATGATGACAATCAACAGAGATTTATGCATGGGCTTGGGGGAATCGCATGATGATTGCTAGGGGGTTCACTGATGATGCCAATAGAGCTATGGCGATGAGAACAGACGCGCAGGAAGGGGTGGGTTATGGGTCCTTGGGAATTGCTCACGATGGGTGGGTTGGGGGTCGGTGGGTTTGCCAACGAGGACTGGGGTCACTAGCATGGAAGCAGGTTTGTTGATGGGGGTTGAAGTCGTGGAGAGCATAGAGAGATCATGGGAGGGAGTGAGAAAGAGGAAGAAAGAAAATGGTGAAAACAAGGTTTTTTGTTAAAAAAAATTTGGTATATTTTGGGTTGTTTTCAAAATTGTTTTTGTTTTGTTTTGGACCAAAATTTTAACCAAGTAAGTTTTTAAAATTATTTTTATTTTTTGTGTTTTTGAAAATGAGAAAAAAAAATCTCAAAATAAAACCAAAACTGCCCCCAAATTTTAACCAAATAAGTTTTTAAAATTATTTTTAGTTTTTGTGTTTTTGAAAATGAGAAAAAAACATATCAAAATAAAACTAAAACAGCCCCTATATTTTTTTTAACTCATTAAATATATATCTTTAAATTAAATTAATATAAAAAAATAACTTTTCACAGTGAACCCTTAATTTTGACATTTAAAAAGATCAAATTATCCTTAAAAAAGATTAAAGAAAAACTAAAACTTTAAAAAATAAAAAAAAACACACACACACACAAAACACAAATTTCAAGGGTATATTTGTAAGTTCAAAGTTTTTTTAAAGTTTTTTTTTTTTTTTTTTTTGCTATTCTATTTGAGGGTATTTCGAACATTTTTAGGTCAAACTCGAAGGTTGAGTGTAAAAATATTTAGATTTGTATATTAGTTTTAACATGAAGGTGTATATTGAAAGAGATCATAAACCAAATGTATAATTTTTAACTAAATCTAGAAGAAATTGTAAAATAAGATAAATAATCCCAAAAAAATTTTCCTACATCCAACACCTTGTCGTGAATTTTTAATCTTTAATTATATTAAAAGAGAGCATATTTGTGCACTATTCATTTTTGGTAGTCCAAGACATAAAGTTTTGGCGCTCATTTTTATTTTTACCTTTTTGGTTATTTCTTTCTTTTTAAATTAACCTTTTTGGCTTTTTTTTATTCCATTTGGCTATCACAATCTCCAACTTGAGTCTTTGTTTCTAGCAAACTTATCATTTTGATGCTTTATTTTTAAATTTTTTTGTCTACTATTTGTTGAAAAAGTAGCACACAATGAAAAATTTAAAAATTTTTATACTAGTGTAATTCCCAAGACACAAGTTTGACACGCTATATGCATAAATTAACCAAATCTTACTAACCTTGTTTGCCAAAAAGCTCCCGTTATACATGAAGAGGAGAGCATTCCAAAAGAGCCTTAACTAACTGGCCTTCTCTGCTATTCTCTATCCACGATTGGTGTGTGTGTGGGCACACTTGCACAACTCTTCCTAGTGACTCTCCTTCCAACCAATTGAGAAAACCCAAAATTATGGTTTGTGATTTGCGTATAATAATTCTCAAGGGAGTTTCAGAGACTCACAGACAGAGTGTTCATTCTAGATTTCTCAACTGATCAACATAACAATGACTCTCACTCCCTATTTATAGAGGTTAGTCCTTATCAAATAAGGACTAAGGGTTAGTCCTTATCAAATAAGGCATAAAAAATTCAAATCTGGATCAATATCTGATAAAAACGTGTGAAAACACGTGATCAGATTATCGTTTGGTTGGTAAGCTGAATTGGCAGATCGGCCTACCGAACTTACTCCATCAACAAGATGAACCTGAAGACCGGCCTGTCGAACTTACAATATTTTGATCCCCATGACTCTTTATTTTTCGCCTGAGATTCTTAGAATAGAGCCTCAATTTTAATTCAAATAACCCAATAGAGAAGTTATATGATTAAAACAATCATATCTAGATAATTTCTAGGAAAATAAATATTCCCAATAATTCAACAAGTTTATCTTGAATTAATTTACATAAAATTAATTCAATCGATAAACAGACATGAATTATCTGATCATATCAAATTTCAGCCAATCTAATAATTTAACATAAGTTACCAATTTATTGGAAAAGCATGCCATATCGTTATAGGATTTATTATGAACTAGCAAATAGGACCTGATAGACTATATAGTTCAAGCTCTCGATAATTATAAAACCCAATATCCCAGATATACATTTCATAATTATCAACTCTAATGCTAAAAGCTTTGAACTGTACTCTCAAACAATATAGCATTATGAAGCCCGAATAGCTAAGTCTCCATGACATACCGTAATGTGTCGTATCCCCATAGGATTATCCATAATCGGCATAAGGATAAATTATATCTTACCTTTTCGATTATTTTTCTCTTATGTTCCATTATCTCACCACCGGAAAACTTACTATCTAAAGACAATATACCATATAGTTACACCTATGTATCCAAATGCTTGAGCAGTCTAGTTTTTCAATTATAAGATAACAAATATAAGAAGATATCAACAACTCCTAAAGAGGAGCTATGGATTCCATATTTATGAATAACAAGTCTACGCTATCAGGAGTCATGCCACCAACATATCGGCATGCGTACCAACATAAAATGTAGATATCATCCTTTGGTACATCAAAAGACATAAGTCAAGATAACAGGCTCATTATTCATCTCAAGATTAAGATACAACACATATGATTTCTTAGAGTGAATTGATTTGCTGAGACAGAATTATTAATTTAAATCAATTACACTTTACGTCTTGATCCAATACATCGTCACCTATGACAATGCACCAATGTTTCTATTCACGAAGTCCACCTTCAATAGTCAAGACAAACCATCTCCTGTTAAGGATACAGACAATATAACAATCTTTGTATCAATAAAATGTCCAACTTTATTCCCTCGATTGCGGATCGTATGATTTAGACCATCACTTTTAGAATCATGTTTTCTGCATAATCTATCCATTATATCCCCGATTTTAAAGGTTTAGACTAATAGTTTTAGACTTTTGTTTGCTTATCATACATTTAACAAATATGAACATAAACAGGACAAGATTATGGTATATGAATAATAAGTAAATTCTTTATTGATAAAAATGTCTCCAAAAATATATTATATTTTTACTCTTTAGAACATACATGTCTAACAATCTCCTACTTGTACTAAGTGAGTAAATATGATAAATCTCGCAACCCTATAGCCTTCACATGGCTCTCGAAGACTCTCCTAGTAAGTGTCTTTGTGAATAGATTAGTTAAATTGTCCTCTAATGTGATTTTGCATGGTGCAACATGCCTGCCATTTACGAAGTCCTTTATCACATAATACTTCCGATCAATATGCTTACTCTTCTTATGAAATCTTGGTTCCTTGGCATTAGCTACCACCGTATTGTTATCACAATATAGCAATACCACCTTATCCATACCAAGAACTATCTTAAGATCCGCAAGGAACTTGTGGAGCCACACTGCTTCTTTCGAAGCATCACTAGCCGCCACATACTCTGCTTCCATCGTTGAATCCAAAGTGCAATCTTGCTTCACACTTCTCCAACTAATGGCACCATTGCCCAAAGTAAACATAAAACCAAAAGTCGATCTCCTTGAATCCGGACAGGATTAAAAATTCAAGTCTGTATATCCTAGAGGTGTTACATTCTCACTCGAATATACATGCATATAACCTCGATTCCTTTTCAAGTATTTGAAAATATGCTTGACCGCAACCCTATGGTTCAGTCCTAGATCTGTCTGAAATCAACTTACAATTTCGACTGAATAACAAATATCTAGTCGTGTGCAAAGCGTGGTATACATGAGACTACCCACTACCGAGGCATAAGGCACCTTTTTCATGTATTCTCTTTCTTTGTCAGACTTTAGTGAGTCTTTCTTAGAAAGAATAATTCCAAACCTAGATGGTTGCCTACCTTTCTTGGAATCCTGCATTGCAAACCTTTTAAGAATCTTATTTATGTAACCCGTTTGGGACAATGTTATCATTATGCTCTACCTATCCTAAAAAATCTGGATACTGAGAACAAAATTTGCTTTAACCAAGTTCTTCATGTCAAACTGCTTGGTCAACCATAATTTGACTGATGACAACGGCCCAACGTCATTGCCAATTACCAGAATGTCATCTACATAGAGCAGTAGAAAACTACCTTCCCATCCATAATGTGTTTATAAACATATGGTTCATCCACATTTTGTGCAAACCCATAAGTTTTGATCACTTGATCAAATCTTATGTTCCAAGAACAGGAAGTCTGCTTAAGTCCATAAATTGACTTTATAAGCTTACAAACCTTACCCTTCTGACCTTTAACCTTTAACCCTTCTGGTTGCTCCACATATATGGGCTCATCAAGATAGCTATTCAGAAAGGCCAACTTGACATCCATCGGCCAAATCTCAAAGTCGAGCACGACAGCTATGGATAAGAGGATGCAGATGGAATTAAGCATGGCTACAGGCGAAAAGGTTTTCTTGTAATTGATTCCTTCCTTTTGTGTGTATCCCTTAGCTACCAGTCTGGTCTTATAGGTTTTGATCTTTCCATCCACACCTCTCTTCTTCTTATAGATCCACCCGATAGGTTTTACCCCTTCAGGAAGATCTACAAGTTCTTATACCTGATTAGTCTCCATAGACTTCATCTTTGTGTTCATGGCCTCTGTCTAGAGTTTCAAATCAACATCTTTCATAGTCTCTGCGTAAGTATAAGGATCCTTGTCTTGTTCATCCGATTCAGCCAAAAAGGCTTCACCATTGAAAACATACCTTTCGGGTTGACGTTTGATTTTTCCACTACGCCGAAGCCCCTTAGGTTGTTGTTCGAGTTTAATTGGTAACCCCCGAAGTGATTGAATCACTTGCCAACTCCTCGAGCACCACTTTGCTTCGAGGCTTAAAGTCGTCCATATAACTTTTCTTAAGAAAAGTTGCAGTAGTTAAAACCACGACTTTTTCCTTTGGGTTATAGAAATAGCCGCTTTTGGATATCCTATATGCATACAAACTTACAAACATACTTCTAACTTATTCGCATCCCTAAACAGGACATGATCCGGACATCCCCATATGTGAATATGGTTTAAAGATGTCTTCTTGCCCATCCACAACTCGTGAGGAGTTTTAAGAACCGACTTTGAAAGCACATTATGTCACAACCTGCCTTTTTCGAGCTGTGATAAACCTTTTCTTTCTTACATATATATGAAAACTTAGGGAAAACTTTTTTTTTTTATAAATATATTTTACACACATTTGTTTGCACACATGTTGGTTTTAGCAATTGTTGAAATGCAGCCATACACTTGTATTTACAAAACAACCTTTCCATTGCAATACAATTCTCCGAACATTACTTTCAAAATATCTTAAAATATACTACAGCGGAAACTAACTGCGGCGGAATCCATACCCGTTCTACACACCAGTCATCTTTTCGCCAGCTCAACAATGGAATTATTCTGACCTTTTCATTGAAATACCTACGTCATGAAATACTTAATAAGTTTACGCCCAGTAAGTCCCATATAACCCACATGCACATTCAATAAAATGCATGATCCAATTATGCTTTCTTATGAACCTTCCATATCATTTTCATTTCTTATCTTTAACTAGGGCCCAAGTGTTCGTACCATTGTGCACTTAGGTCTACGTAACACCATGACCATACTGTGATCCTTAAACTCCTCTTGAGTTAGGAGTCGATACGACACTTTTCTTAATTTCTAGTGATATAATTACTAGTCCATTTGTTATGGTTATCATACCATGCATGAAGTGATCACCACATGTTATACACAAAACATAAATGCTTTTATACAATATTGTACACACAGGTACATACTTCTACACTCACAGGTATACATTAATATACACACCGGTATACAATATAATATACACATAGGTATTTATTTAGTGTACTCACAGGTATACACCAACATACTTATAGATACTCATGTCATAGCATACACATAGGTATACATCTTGATACACACACAGGTATACATAGTTATACATCACATTCTATACCTACAAATTCATACTGTAGGTAGGATGGGTACTTACTTGATTCAAACATCGGGCTAATCAACCTCGATTTCCTCTCTCTTAGACTTCTAGGATCCTGTTGGCCAATTTCAAAGCCATTAGCCAATATTCACTATGTCTTAATGCAAAGTGATCATTAATTAATGAACTAAGTTGCATAACTATATACAACTCTATAAACCACTGGTTTTTCTTATTTCTATCTAACTCTATCCTATAGTTTCGAACGAAGGGCGGGAATCTTTCTAATCATTTCTTTCTTTTCCATTTAGAACATTTGGAGTGGTTCAGGTTATTCGAGCAAAAATGGCGATTTTGCGCTTCGTAGGCCTACTGACCTACCTAGGCTTAATTTCGTTATTCTAACAAAAATAGTTATGTGCTAGTTTTAAAATAACACCCTAGTGGGTCAGATCTCGTTATTTCACATCTACGCCCCATTTTCGTAAAATTATGCAATTTAGCCCTTGAATTGAAAATTTTGACAATTTTGCCCCTAGGGCTAAAATTTATCCATCCCTTTAAACCAAAATTTCTTATTTTTCACAAGAAACAATTTTACTCAAACTATCATACCTTAAATCATTTTGAAAAATGACGTTTTTGTCATTTTAACATTTTTTCACTTTTAATAAATTCTTGAAAAATTAAAATCTCACAAACGGTTGAGATTTTCAACGAACCGTCTAAAATGCCTAATAGTTTCATCGAGATCTACAACTTTTGTGTTTTAACTTTTCTAAAATTCTCACTGTATACGGGTGTTTTTAGGCATTTTTCAAATCTTCCGAGGGAAAACTTTTTCTTTCAATTTAGTCTTTGGACTATTTTTGCAAAAATCCATTTTGAAACTGTAAATCTACCCCTACAAAGGCAGTTCTAACCTTGTTTGAATCATTTTCCATGCCTAAACATCATTTTTGAACAACTAGCATTAAAATTGCAAAAATGAAACTTTTTACACAAATTACCATTTGTCAACATCCATCCCTTAATTTCACAACATCAGCATACTAAAATTCATATTTCTATAGGTTTTAACTAAAAACTAACTCAAGAACCCATTTACTTTTGAGAAAATAAAAATCAAAACAAAAATCATAAAATTTCAAAACTTTAAAATCAAAACTTACCCCAAATAGCACTTTTTGATTTCTAACCTTCCAAGGCTCCTTTGAAACTCCTTCCTAGACACCATTTCCATGCAAAAACACCATAAATTAGCTTCCTTTCTTTTTCCCAAGAAAAACCCTAAAAACCCTTGAAAAAGTTTAGGTTTTTACCTTAAAACTTGTGGAAATTCCTTGAACTAAACTTGTTGAACTTGCTCGGGGTTATTTTTACAAAGATTTGGGTTGAGAAAATTTTTTGGAAGCT
Organism: Artocarpus hirsutus; assembly: GCA_946598075.1. Taxonomy (NCBI): domain Eukaryota; kingdom Viridiplantae; phylum Streptophyta; class Magnoliopsida; order Rosales; family Moraceae; genus Artocarpus; species Artocarpus hirsutus. The sequence goes on along the minus strand of CAMOHE010043377.1, from coordinate 38,307 downwards.
TTAGCTACGGTTGTCATGGGAGTTGAGGAAGAAGAAGAAAGTAAATTTTTTTGATAAACTTGCATTTAATGCTTCCTCATCCACAACCTTTTGGGTTTTCAAGTGTCACCATGTAATTGGGCCACCTTTCATGACTTGGTGGCCCAATAAAATTCAAGTGGGTGTCCACTTTGTGGGGCTCAAAAATTTACACTATGTAATTTTTCATCACATAGTATTTTTCTTACACTGTCGTAGTCAAATCAGTGCAAACTTGTAAACTTAGACTGTATAAGCTATTTTACTTACCTTTAGTTTACCTTTGGAGGCCAAACGTAACATTTTTCATATCTGTGTTTTCACTTAGTAGTATACTTATACTGCATCGGCCTCCTTGTTATACTAGGTTGGGTTTTGGTGGACTCTATTTCTTATTTGTATTCTAAGTACCCATTCGTTTATATCATAATTTTGCAATTAATTATGATATAAAATTTATTTTATGGATATTATTTACAAATTTTTGAGTAATTAAACTCATAAAATCTGTATTAAAAATATCCAACATTGCTTCACATTCATAGAGAAATTTTCAGTTAATACTACTTATTTACACATTATTACAATTTTACAAAAATTACAATTTTTAAGGGTAAATTCATTAATTAAACCCAATTTAAACATTAAATTTTATTAATGAATTTCCCTGGTCATTACAACCTAACTCCCTTAAGAATTTTCGTTCTCGAAAATCAAAACAATTTGGGGTAGACTTTCCTCATTTCATCCTCTCGTTCCCATGTTGCCTTTTCTACCTGCTAATCGTGCCATAAAGCTTTGACTAGAGGTATCTTCTTGTTCCTTAATTCCTTTTCTTCTCATGCTAGAATTTGAACTGGTTTCTCTTCATAAGATAGATTTTCCTATACGTCAATTTCCTCAAGCTGTAGAACATGCGATGAATCAGGAACATACTTATTTAACATGGACATGTGAAACACATTATGTACCAATGCCATATCAGGGGGTAAAGCCAACTTATCAGCTACATTGCCTATTCTTTCCCAAATTTCAAACGGTCCAATATATCTTGGGTTGAGTTTTCCTTTCTTTCCAAATCTGATTACTCTTTTCATTGGCGTTGCCTTTAGGAAGACCAAATCCTCTACCTGGAACTCTAGGGGTCTTCGTCGTTGATTTGCATAACTCTTTTGGTGACTGAAAGCAGTTTCCATTTGTTGACGGACTAGTTTCACATCCTCTATCATCCTTTGCATGAAATCCGTAGTCGATAATGTCTTTTCTCCAATTTCATACCAATGCAGTCGCGATTTGCATCTTCTCCTATAGAGAGCTTCATATGGAGCCATTCCTACGGAGGTTTGATAGCTGTTATTGTAAGCAAATTCGATCAACGGAAGCCTTTTGTCCCATCCTCCTTTGAAATCTAGCACATAGGCTCTTAGCATATCTTCTAAAGTTTGAATGGTCCTCTCAGATTGACCATCTATTTGAGGGTGGAAAGCTATGCTAAATGTCAACTTCGTTCCCATCGCTTGGTGAACACTCCTCCAAAACTTGGAAGTGAATCGGCCATCCCGATCTGAAATATTGGACTTTGGAACTCCATGGTATCTAACTATCTGGGCAACGTATAGTTCGGCTAGTCGTTCTACAGAACTACTAAGTTTGATGGGTAAAAAGTGTGCCAATTTGGTCAATCTATCCACAATAACCCATATAGCATCGTGTCCTCCTGTAGTCTTGGGTAGCCTAGTTACCAGATCCATAGTTATCTGGTCCCATTTTCATTCCAAAATTTCAATCTTTTGTAGTTCACCTGTTGGTCGTTGATGTTCAGCCTTTACTTTTTGACATGTAAGACATTTATTGACGAATCTCGTGACATCATTCTTCATTCCGTGCCACCAATAGTGCGCTTTCAAATCTTGGTACATTTTAGTAGCTCCTAGATGAGCAGCGTGTGGTGCTTCATGAGCCTCTTTCAATGTTTGTCTCTGTAATTCTTCATCATTGGGAATGCATAATCTACCTTTATAATGGAGAATACCATCTTTCGAGATGCTAAATTTCACTTCCTTGTTCTCAAGAGCCTCATTCTTAGATTTGAGCAACGATGGATCTACTTCTTGCTCCTCCTTTAAATTCTCCAAGATAGTAGGTTGGAACGACATATTAGCTAATCCTCCTGTAATTAGCTTTATTCCTGTTTCTATCAAGTCCTTCTGAAGAGGTCTCGGTATTGATTGCACCATTGCAAGCGAAGACGTTGCTCTACGACTAAGGGCATCGGCTACTCGGTTAGCTTTTTCAAGGTGATATAAGATTTCACAGTCGTAGTCTTTAACTAGCTCAAGCCACCTTTGTTGTCTCATGTTGAGCTCCTTCTACATGAAGATATATTTTAGACTCTGATGATCCGTATAAATCTTGCATTTAGCTCTATACAGGTAGTGACACCAAATCTTTAATGCAAACACGACCGACGCTAACTCTAAGTCATGGATTGGATAGTTTCTTTATGATCTTTTAGTTTCCAAGATGCATATGCAATCACCTTTTCATTTTGCATAAGTACGACTTCCAATCCCATTTTTGATGCATCATTATAGATCACAAAATTTCCTAGGTTCGAATCAGGTATCGGCAGTATTGGTGCGCTTGTAAGTCGCCTTTTTAATTCCCAGAAGCTTTCTTCACATTTCTTAGTCCATTTGTACTTTGCTACTTTCCAAGTTAGAGTCGTAAGCGGTGCTGCGAGTTTTGCAAATCCTTATACAAAATGTTGATAATAACCCGCTAAACTGAGAAAACTTCTAATTTCGGTAATGATCTTCGGTGTAAGCCACTCATTTACTGCTTCAACTTTAGAAGGATCGACAGATTCTCCATCTCGTGACACCACATGTCCTAGGAAATAGACTTTTTCCAACCAAAATTCACATTTTGCAAACTTGGCATACAATTGATGCTTCCTCAACAACTATAGTGCAATCTTCAAGTGTTTCTCATGCTCCTCCTGCGTTCTTGAATATATGAGGATATCATCGATGAAAGCGATAACGAATTTGTCGAGATAATCCTTAAAAATCTAATTCATAAGGTCCATAAAGGCTGCTAGGGCATTAGTCAGTCCAAATGGCATAACATAGAATTCATAATGCCCATAACGCGTTCAGAATGCTGTCTTTGGCACATCCTCTTCCTTGACTCACAGTTGATGATATCCCAAACGTAAGTCAATTTTTAAGAACACCGATGCTCCTTTCAATTGATCAAAGAAGTTGTCGATCCTTGGAAGTGGATACTTGTTCTTAATCGTAACCTTGTTTAGTTCCCAATAATCAATGCACATTCGTAACGTTCTGTCTTTCTTCTTGACGAATAAAATAGGCACTCCCCATGGGGAATGACTCGGCCGAATAAATCCTTTGTCCAGCAATTCTTGTAATTGCACCTGTGGCTTTTTGAGTTCTCCCAGAGCCATACGATACGGTGCCTTCGATATCAGAGTTGTGCCTTGCGTCAATTTGATCTCGAACGAAATCTCTCGCTCTAGTGGTAAGCCTGGTAACTCATCTAGAAACACGTCAACAATTCTTCTACTATAGGGACCTTCTTTGGTCCTAACTGAGCCTCTTATGGCTTGCTCACTAAGTTCACCAAACAACCGGTGCATCCACTTTCCAACATCTTCTTTGTTTTCAACGCTGAAATTAGCGCCTTCGGGGCCTTCAAAATCTTTCCTGAATATATGAACTTCTCATTACGGGAAGGTCAGAATGTAACCTTGTGATGTCGACAGTTAATCTTAGCGGTGTACTTTCCCAAGAAATCCATTCCCAGGATAACATCATAATCTTGTACATCAATTATAATTAAATCAATATACAATTCCCTTCCACAAATGGTAATGGGTATGTGATGTAGCCAATAATCAAAATTTAGTGCCCCCCCAGAGGGAAGTGTAGTTCTAAAAGTCTGTTCTATTCTATCCCCTTCCTTTCCTATCCATTTAGCAAAATTAAGCGAGGCAATGAATGCGTTGCTCTAGAATCAAACAAAACATATGCATCAGTATTGGCAACAAAAAACTGACTTGTCACCACTGATGAAGTTCTTGCATCATCCTCTTTCTTCATATAGGCATAAATCCGTCCACTGGGTTTCGGAGCTTCCAAGCGTCCTTGATTGACACTAAGGCCTTTAATTTGCGCTTGGATTACATGGAGTTGGGTTCCTTGAGGCCTTTGCTAATTCTGGTTATTCTGATTCTGGGGATTGGAGAAACAATTTCTAGCATAGTGTCCTTCTTTGCCACAGATGTAACACTTATTAGTGCCAGCTTTACATTCTCTAGCATGTTTCTTCCTGCATTGACTGCAGAGAGGCTTGTTGTTTCCTCCATCACTGATCCTTTTTTGGAGTTGTCCTTTTTGATTCTTTGGATTAGTCGCATTCCATTTCCTCTTATTATTAGCATTGCGATTGCGTCCAGTTGGATGGCTTTGGGACTGCCCTTGACTTGGAACGCTTCCTTATCCTTTCACTTGTATAGCTTGGCTCTGTTTGGCTAAAGTTTTCTCCTCCTTTTGAGCCTTAAAAATTGTTGCTCTCTCCTCCTTATCACGGGCAATTCTAAACTCAGCTTGGGTAGCCCGTGCAATGCAATCTTCTACATCCTTAAGAGCTTGGCCTCCACTATCGACTATAAGGGCAATGTCGGTTTGAAACATCCACATCAGTCTTCTTATTCGTTCTCGATCCGTAGGTACTAGTTCAGGACATAGACGTGCCAATTGATTGAATCTCTTCACGACATCTGCCACAGACATATTGTCTTGTTTAAAATTGTTGAATTCTTCTTGCTAGGCTGCCATTGTTTCCACATTGAAGTAAGCACATTGAAGTAAGCCCTTCCAAATTCTTCCACGAAATCTGGCAAGGCCATTTCATCTACATTCCATCTACGTTCTACTGACTCCCACCATCTCCTAGCATCCTTGGTGAGAGAAAATGAGGTGCATAGAACTTTCTCACGATCATTAAGCCCCATAAATTTCAAAACCCTCTCTATGCCAGTAAGCCAATCATCGGCTTCTAGTGGATTAGTAGATCCATCAAATTTTGGGACCTTCATCCATCAGAATCTTTCATAAAATTCAGTAGCATATACTACCAGAGCAGTTGGAATAGCTGGAGTAGCTGGTTCTGCTTACTGAGGCTGTGGTACTAGGGGTGGCGAATCCATGCAAATGTGTGGTACAGGATTCTGGTTTGTTAACTGCTCTCTTAACTCTTGCATTTGTAACTCTTGAGCTCGGAGTTTCTGTTATAATTCCATGATTAGGGCCATTAGGTCTAGGTTCACTGGTTCTTCAGGTGCATCGACCATCGATAATAAAGTTGATTTACAGGCCTACCGTACAATTTCGTCATTACATCAGTTTATACTATTAACTTAATAGTATTTAAAGAAAGTTATCAAATAACATAAATACATGCAAACATGAACAATAACATGAACTCAATATCTCATTTCATACATTTCATTTCATTAACTCCTTCCCTTTTTCTTTTACATTCTTCATTCTTAAAACATGACATAAATGACTAACATACATACTTACTTTCTTTTCTTATGACTAACATACATACTTACTTTCTTTTCTTACATAAACTGTTCACATCATGTCCGGGAGCAGTAATCACTTCTGGCTACATATACCCTATTGCCACGAAGGATACCACTTGCCAGATACACACGCGTCTACAAAAGCACAAGGCCCAAAACTGTGCTAATCATACATCTACATACATCTTAATTCATACAGTTCATCTTAAGTCCCTTTCTTTCTAATCTGAGTATACTCTTGACATATCACTATGCTTGGAATCCTCCTCTAGGTCCTCTTCTTCCTCTTCATCCAAATCGGTAGACTTGTCATCACTTGCAATTATTGTTTCAGGAATAAATTCAAGCTCTTCATCTTCATCTTCACCATCGACATCATCATCAGCATCATCTTCATCATCGTCGTCTTCATCATCTGCTTCCGTGTTTGCAGGGAGATCTTCTAGAGGCGCGGCCACATTTTGCTCCGCATGCAACACTTCCATGAGAAAATCGTTAAGACTAAGAAAATCCCTCAGATACTGCATTTGTTGTTGGACCGCATTGGGAAGATCTCTCTATATCAGGTCACAAATTCGCCGTGAAGGCATTTCTGGCGGAATCAATGGTACCATGCTACGGCGAAAGCTTAAGATATAGTGATCTATTGGCTTTCTTATGTACATTCCCCATAAGGTTCTACACGTAGATATAACCGACGACGCCAATCTGCCCATAACATCAGAATCACTTGGACTTGCATATTATCAACAGGTAGAAATGGTGCGAATGCTTCTGAGATCTACGCTTTAAATTCTTCCCAATTATGTTGCCGTTCCTCTGGTTTGAGCCCAATCCACCACTCCAATGCTGCTCCTGCCAGTCACCTTGAGGCTAAGGGAACTTGTAAATGCTGTGGGGTATGGCAAGTCTCAAAAATTACTTCTATCTCGTGAAACCATTACATCAAGATCATCAGTATTCGAATACCATAATAGCGCGGAGGAATCGTCTCTCGAAAGGCGATACTCACTCTCCGGTCTGCCTCGATATCATGGTTATTATGCGGCTCCGCCATCTACTACATTTATCCCAATTAATATTACAATATCATATAAAGTAAAAACCTAACATTCTTACACTTAAAATCAAATTTTCTTACTTGAGCTATGGCAATGGAGCAAATGACAATGTGCAGTAGGGTGATAGGATTTTCGCTGTGATATCAACTGTCACAACCTATCTTTTTTGGGCTGTGATAAACCTTTTCTTTCTTACGTATATACGAAAACTTAGGGAAAACTTTTTTTTTATAAATATATTTTACATACATTTGTTTGCACATACGTTGGTTTTAGCAATTGTTGAAATACAGCCATATACTTGTATTTACAAACAACCTTTCCATTGCAATACATTCTCCAAACATTACTTTCAAAATATCTTAAAATATACTATAGCGGAAACTAACTACGGTAGAATCCATACCCGTTCTGCACACGAGTCATTCTCCTGCCAGCTCAACAATATAATTATTCTAACCTTTTTATCGAAATACCTATAGCATGAAATACTTAATGAGCTTACGGCCAGTAAGTCCTATATAACTCACATGCACATTCAATAAAATGCATGATCCAATTATGCTTTCTTATAAACCTTCCTTATCATTTTCATTTCTTATCTTTAACTAGGGCCCAAGTGTTCATACCATTGTGCACTTAGGTCTACGTAACACCATGACCATACTGTAATCCTTAAATTTCTCTTGAGTTAGAAGTCGATACGACACTTTTCTTAATTTTTGATGATATAATTACCAGTCCATTTATTATGGTTATCATACCATGCATTAAGTGATCAACACATGTTATACACAAAACATAAATGCTTTTATACAATATTGTACATACATGTACATACTTCTACACTCATAGGTATACATTAATATACACACTGGTATACAATATAATATACACATAGGTATTTATTTAGTGTACTCACAGGTATACATACTTATAGATACTCATGTCATAGCATACATGCGGGTATACATCTTGATACACACACAGGTATACATATTCATACATCACATTCTATACCTACAAATTTATACTGTAGGTAGGATGGGTACTTACTTGATGCGAACGTCAGGCTAATCAACCTCGATTTCCTCTCTCCTAGTCTTCTAGGATCCTATTGGCCAATTTCAAAACTATTAGCCAATATTCACTATGTTTCAATGCAAAGTGATCATTAATTAATGGACTGAGTTGCATAACTATATACAACTCTATAAAGCACTGGTTTTTCTTATTTCTATCTAACTCTACCCTATCGTCTCTAACGAAGAGCGAGAATCTTTCTAATTATTTCTTTCTTTTCCATTTAGAACATTTGGAGTGGTTCAGGTTATTTAGGCAAAAATGACGATTTTGCGCTCCGTGAACCTACTGACCCACCTGGGCTCAATTTCGTTATTCTCGAGAAAATAGTCACGTACTAGTTTTCAAATAACACCCTAGTGGGTCAGATGTCCTTATTTCACATCTATGCCCCATTTTTGTAAAATTTTGCAATTAACCCCTGAACTGAAACTTTTGACAATTTTATCCCCGGGGCTAAAATTTATCCCTTTAAACCAAAATTTCCTATTTTTCACAAGAAACATTTTTACTCAAATTACCATACCTTAAATCATTTTGAAAAATGATGTTTTTGCCATTTTATCATTTTTTCACTTTTAACAAATTCTTGAAAAATTAATATCTCACAAAGGGTTGAGATTTTCGATGAACCGTTTATAATATTTAACAGTTTCATCGAGATCTACAAATTTTATGATTTAACTTTTCTCAAATTCTCACTGTACAGGAGTGTTTTTGGATATTTTTCAAATCTGCAGAGGGAAAACTTTTTCTTTCAATTTAATCCTTAGGGTATTTTGCAAAAATCCGTTTTGAAACTATAAATCTACCCCTACAAAGGCAGTTCTAACCTTGTTTGAATCATTTTCCATGCGTAGACATCATTTTTGATCAACTAGCATTAAAATTGCAAAAATGATACTTTTTACACAAATTACTATTTTTCAACATCCAACCCTTAATTTCACAACATCAACATACCAAAATTCATATTTCTATGGGTTTCAACTAAAAACTAAATCAAGAACCCATTTACTTTTGAGAAAATTAAAATCAAAACAAAAATCATGAAATTTCAAAACTTTAAAATCAAAACTTACCCCAAATAGCACTTTTTGATTTCTAACCTTCCAAGGCTCCTTTGAAACTCTTTCCTAGACACCATTTCCATGCAAAAACACCATAAATTAGTTTTCTTTCTTTTTCCCAAGAAAAACCTTAAAAACCCTTGAAAAATTTTAGGTTTTTACCTTAAAACTTGTGGAAATTCCTTGAACTCAACTTGTTGAACTTGCTTGGGGTTATTTTTTCAAAGATTTGGGTTGAGAAATTTTTTTGGAAGCTTTAGCTATGGCTACCGTGGGAGTTGAGGAAGAAGAAGAAAGCAAATTTTTTTGATAAACTTGCACTTAATGCTTCCTCATCCACTTTGGTTACTTATCAAGTAACCCTTTCGGTTACCAAGTGTCACCATGTAATTGGGCCACTTTTCATGGCTTTTGTGGCCCAATAAAATTCAAGTGGGTGTCCACTTTGTGGGGCCTAAAAATTTACACTGTGTAATTTTTCACCACACAGTATTTTTCTTACACTATCATGGTCAAATCAATGCAAACTCGTAACTTTAGATTGTATAAGCTATTTTACTTACCTTCGGTTTACCTTTGGAGGCCAAACGTAATATCTTTCATATATGTATTTTCACTTAGCAGTATACTTGTACTGTATCGGCCTCCTTTTTATACTAGGTTGGGTTTCGATGGACTCTATATCTTATTTGTATTCTAAGTACCCATTCGTTTGTATCACAATTTTGTAATTAATTGTGATATAAAATTTATTTTATGGATATTATTTACAAATTTTTGAGTAATTAAACTCATAAAATCTGTATTAAAATTATCCAACATTGCATCACACTCGCAGAAAAATTTTCAGTTAATACTACTTATTTACACATTATCACAATTTTACAAAAGTTACAATTTTTAAGGGTAAATTCATTAATTAAACCCAATTTAAACATTAGATTTTATTAATGAATTTCCGTGGTCATTACACATTGTTCAAAAGATAACATGCTGTTTGTGGTGCATATTCCTAAAAGGACAAAGGCAATGATGAATAACTCATCATGGACCTGACCATGTCCAATAAAGTCTTATTTCTTCTTTTTGCCATGCCATTTTGTTGCGAAGTGCTTAGCACTATCAAATAGGATAAAATCTCATTCTCTAATAAGTGTCCTAAGAACTCATCAGAAAAGTATTCACCACCTCGATTGGATCGAAATGCCTTTTTGGGTTTACCCAATTGCTTTTCCACTCAGCCTGAAACTCCTTGAACTTGTCAAAAGTTTCACTTTTGTGGTGCATTAGGTACACATACCTATACCTTGAGTAATCGTCAATAAAAGTGACGAAATACTCATACCTTTCTTGTGCCTGGATGGTCATCAGTCCGAAACATTACTATGCACAAGTTCCAAAACCCCTTTGGCCCTATTGCCCTTATATTGAAATAGTCTTTTGGTCATTTTACCCTCCAAACAAGATTCATATTGTGGTATAGATTCTACCTTTAAGTTGAAACGTCCCTTTTACGGATGTCACAGATGTCGTAACATTCATATCATAATACTTTTTATTGTTAAGATAGACTATTTGTTAAGAAATCATAACTTGAAAACATTTTCCAAGATCCATGCATATTATATATATATATATATACGTCAATATATAATATATTACTCATTTGTAAACATTCTTTAAATAGTTTATTTCACCAAATAATAAATTCATAATAAAAACACATGGTCAAAATTTCTTACATAGTTCGGCAGGCCGAACCTGTGACTTTGACAAGCCGAACTTGACTAGCAGGCCGTCCGAGGCTTTGCAAAACGGGGTTTTAAAATTAATAAGATCGGTAGGTCGATACTTGGCAATCGACAAGCCGATTAAACTCTTTGGCAGTCCGACCAGTAATGGTCGGCAGGCCGAACTGTAAAAACGTCAAATTTCATTTCAAAACCAGTTTAATATTTCAAAGGTGGAAGATAAATGATAAATCTTTAAAATTAAAAATACCATAGTTTAAACCTTAAAAGTCCAAATAAACATGCTCTAAAAATTATAAAACATAGTTCATAAATTTAAAAAGGGAACTTCTTCCTTGGTGTTTTCCGTTTGCAATTCATTGTCCTCAGTTCACACGCCCGTCAGTGTCCTCCACCTAATCCACAAGTCTCTTACCCTTATCTGCAACATGATGTAAAACTTGATTAAGCTAATGCTTAGTAAGCATATTTGTAAATCTCACAACTTAAAAACATTTTTATGAACATCATCATCATCATCATCATCATAATAGTGCACTAGGCACATTTTCATAAGGAACATATCTCTCATTACATTGTCCATATTAAAACTTTATTCATTTTATCTTAAGGGCTCAAATGTTGCACCATAACATCATCATCATAGGCGTGCCATCATGAGAGGAGAGGGGTAGCTAATCCCAAACCAAACATGACATCATAACTTATCATAACATAACATAACATAACATATCATTGGGTGTGCAATACTTATTTAGGTGATACATATATATATTTATACTTTCATGCTTTGAAAAACATTATCATCAAACATGCATAATTTTCATACCTTAAAAAAAATTTCATAATAATACTTCATGCGAAATTATCATGAGAAATCATCATAATAACATCATGAACATAGATTTCAAACTTTTCATACCATATATATGTTGCAGGTAAGAATGTACTTACCTCAATAAGCTTACTTAACCTTAACTTATAGGTGGCAAAGCCGCAGTCTCGATGTGCTCACTTCACATTGTGTTCATGTCATACATTCATAAAAATGGCAATTAACATTTATTTTCAATGAATTAATGATCACCACATAACAACCATTTCATATAACATCACACATACATTCATCTCTTGAAACATGACAACTCATACTACATTTTCATTAAACATAAAATATTAAAACAACACTTTCAACACAATTATATTTCTGACCTTCATAAATTCATAGCTCATTAACTTAACATATACACATAATTTGAGCATCAAACTTAGCAAGAACAAAGATAACACACAAAGATATTACCATGATTTTTCGTTAGTCATAGAATTTCATTTAATGTCTTAAACCATTCATATAACATACCATACAAAATCTGCCAGCAATACAAAACAGTGAGCAACACTATACTCGGGCTTGTTAATCACATTATTAAGTCTGTAGAAAAAAACCATGAAAATTAACATATACAAAAGACACAAAAAACTAAGACATATCCAAAAATCACCTTTAAATAATTTCCATAACATCCCAAAACATGCATTAAAAGGCATGAACAAAACAATCTTCATCATATAAGGCAGTGAATTGCACACATTTCTCATATTTCACTAATTAAAATAAAATCATTTAATCTCTAAAATTCATATGGTAACCTTTAACATATAATCACAGAAGCATAAAAAATTATTTCATCATCAAATGAATTCATTAAATCATACAAAAACTTCATAACATAAAAGTTCTTCAATTTATTCTTAACATGGTGTAAGAAACATAGCTTCAATAAAAATTTCATAACACATAATATATATGTCATTTTATCATGAGACTTTTCTCTTTATAAATTTAACATATTCATAAACATATACATATGAAATTTCATGAGAAATCCTTTATTTGCATTAAGAACAACACCCATATATATATGCACATAAACGGTTATCAACAAATTTTCGTGAGTGGTAGAGAGAAGAAAATCCATATCTTATTTTAGAAAAAACAAATGAACATGGATTTTGGAGGATTGTCACATAACGCATACATGATCAACATGTTAAAATTTTAGGGTAAACTAAAATTCATAGACAAAGATATAGCAATCAAATTAACAAGGAGAAACACATTTCAGAAATGCCGAAAAAAAGAGTTCTTACCTTATTACAATTTCTTCTCAAATTCCTTCAAATTTACCCAAAAAAAATTCAATATTTTAATCAAATGTTTGTAACTGAAATTAAGGAGAAAAGGGAAGAAGAAGACGTGGAGAAGGAAGAAAGTTTAAGAAAATATTTTTGAGAGGGAGAGAGAGAGAGCGTGATAGAAAGAAAAAGTTCGTTTACGTGAAAATGAATTTCAAAAAAAAAAAAAGAAAACTCATCCTCTCCATAATAATCAGGATTTTTTGATTAAAATCAAGGAAAAATTCATGGGAAAATGGAGAGGATTGAGGGAGTGTCAACAATTTTGTCACAATTACCATATTTTACCTTTGTAAAATGGGAAACCTTATCAATTACATTTAATCAATTCAAAAGTCAAACATTTAATTTCCTAGAATGAGGACATTTATTGATAAATAAGCCAATCAATCAACAATCATTATCTAATCACATAATTATCTCAATCACAAAATTTGGAGAGATTTTTGCTGACTACTCATCAACTATCATCGGCCTACCGATGCTTCACTTCGGCTTGTTGATTCCTGAAGTCTGGCCTGCTGATGATATCCCATCGGTCTACCGATCCATGAAGGCCATTTTGGCCTGCCGAACTTGAAAGTTTGGCCTGCTGAACTTCCTTACACTTCAAAATTTAACAAAACATTAATTCATTGTAAAAAATTATCATAAAACATACAACATAATTGACATGAACACTTGAGCATATCGATTCCACGTGACCGTCATCTATCATAACACTTAAAATAAAATGGTTAGTACCATCATAACACGTACTATTTAAGAAACTTCCTAACGTCATTACAAATTTGTCATATACTGTTATATGAAAATTGGCAGGTGTTATATAAGTGACTTAAAGGTCCATCCCTTACTAATCTTTGAATCCTATTCAGGTTAATATGATCTAGGCGTAAATGCCAACGATAAGTCTCATTAGAGTGAAAAGTTTTAAGTCTTTTAGAGTTATTTTCATTAACCTCAGTGTTAAGCAATAAGTCCATCTTAGGTTTGATAAAATATAGATTATTTTGCATTCATCCAAAATAGATAAAAGATTTGTTTTTACAAATCATCACTTTATTATTCAAAGAAATCAAATAGAAGTATTTACATAAACAAGCTACAGAAATTAAATTCTTTTAAAGTTTAGGAACTTAAAAACAATCTCACAAAATTAAATTCCTATAATTATCAAAATATAAATGGATGTCTCCCACTGCTTTAGCTAAGACTAAGGATCCATCACTCATCCGAAGCATGAAGTCTTCATGTAGCAAACTTCTTGTTTCTTTGAACCCTTTTAGAGAAATACAAACATGATTAGTTGCTCAAGAATCTATGACCAAAGTGTCACTGAATTCCTTAACTAAACAAGTTTCAACAACCAGAACATCACACCTACCTCTTTTGGAAAGGAAGTCCTTACAATTCTTTTTTATGTGCCCGACCTTCCTGTAGAAAAAGCACTTGAGCTTCTTTAAGTTCTTCTTTTTCTTCTTGTTATTCTTACCACTCGCAGGAATATAAGACTTTAAGTTCTTGGCCTATTGCTTTTTTCTATTCCTAGGGTTAAGATTGGAACCGATAGCCGTCGACAAGTTGGCCTCGCCATCTACAGGAGATTCCTTGATCAAAAGTTTGAACTCCTGTAACTGCTTCATCAACTCAGTCAAGGTCATATCTTGTCTATTGCTTAAATTAAATGTAGCTCTAAATGGGATAAACTCCTTAGAGAAGTCTCAAAGACCATAGTTATTTGTGTTTCGGCATCAATATCAGCTCCATTGGTTTGAGCCTCAGTGGGGTAACCCATGACTAATATCATATGCTCTTTTATAGATGTCCCTAGTCTTTGTTTGTAGTTCAAGAGTTTCCAAAGCACCCCTTGTCGTTTTGTTAGGACCTGGCCTCCAAATATGTCTTCAAGATTATCCAAGATTAGCTAGTAGTCTCATAATCTTCATGTTGAGCCTGCAGCGCATTATTCATGCTGGCCATTACATAATAGTGGGCCTGATCGTTAGCATCCTTCCAACGATCATATATTTGGATTTGCTCATTAGTGGAATTTTCCCTAGGCTCGGGAGGACATGGAGTTGTCAAGATAAATTTTAGTTTCTCAAAGGACAGGACAATGTTCAAGTTCTGTTTCCAATCATTAAAGTTCTCACCAGTTAATTCGTTTTTGTCAAGTATCAAAGATAAAGCATTTTTAGATATTTTTAATCTACAATAAAGAATCATATACCAAACATAAGCAAACATACCATAATAATTTAGTAAGATAACATCATCATGTAAAAACATACAAATGTATTTATGTGTCAAAATCTTAAAAAAATCACAACCTTACAACGATAATTCTTAACTCAGAATTCAACAAGCTGCCTAGGAGAGACTTGTCAAATTTAATCAAGAACACGGATTCCCTGTTGATTGATACATGTCATCCAGGACCCATATGATTCAGCATATATTAATAATTGTTTCTTTGTCCATTAATTTTATTAATAGGGCTCCTAAGATAAGTTAATAATAAAATTAATATGAGTGTATAACTATCATTTTAATATTTTATCCATGATTTATAATCACCACCTAGGGTGTGCAACAATAAATCATGCTAAAATACCTTATCCTTTTGGAGATCCAACCCGGTACATGATGAAGTCCCTTTCTAGAGATTGAAACCATTAAGTGCTACCTATGGACCAACGATGGCGGCCATAGATCCTCTCTTCAAAAACCTTCTCCCACTCAATCTTTTGAAATCAAGGATTTATTTTGAAAAACATACATGAACAAATGTAAATAAGTGGCACTCCCTATTTTATATGGCATGTTATCAATATACATGACAAATCATATTATGATATAGACAAACAAAGCAATCATGCAAAGCCACAAGCAAAATGATAAATAACCATAATATTATGGTCCCACCCTAGAGACTAGAAAAATAAAGATTACAAGAGATAAATTGAAACATATTATCGATTCTTCATTCTTGACTCTTCAATTTAGATCCTTTTTCATGTATTGTTCATCTTCAATTCTTCAATCCTACACAAATCCAAAAACTCAATATTTTCAGTCATATCCAAATTTAATGTTTCTTAGAATTGTCCCAAAAATAATATCAAAATTGCAGTGAAAAATGCACCTTTTTTTGAAAATCCACAGCTCTCTGCCGGCATGTCGATCTATGTGATTGATCTGCTAGTCATAACCCTTCGATCTGTTGAACTCTTTAGTTGTCCTACCGGTCATAACAGATCGACTTACCGAACCAGAAAGTTTGGCCTACTGCCAGAGGCCCGTAGACGGCCTGCCGATGCCAAGGTCCAGCTTGCCAGTATGTGACTATTGGCCTTTTGAACCCGAGGGTTCAGCCTACTGACTGAACAAAAATCACAACTTCTAGAAAAATATAGTTTTAATGCAGTTTTTCAATTTTATTTTTGACAACTCAAAACATAAAATTTAGAGACTTAGGAAATACCTGTAGAATGCGTCTTCTAGATCCGTCTTCTCTGAATAATTATTTAATTACAAAATTTTTACAAATTTAAAATTAAATAATAATTCCTAGATGGAGATGATAGTCCACCATCTAATTACATAAAAAATTGATACGCATTCTAACCTCTAAGGAACCATAATCAACATAAATTAATTAATTAATAATTAATTAAATAATAATTTAATCAACCATAATTAATTAGTAAATATTCACCATATAATCCATGACAATATAAATATATAGAAACCCCTTAAGTGCCAACTCTTTAAAAATTAAATTCAAGCATAGGAGAGATCAAAATCATATAATTTATACATACAGCATGATCATAGACTTGTAAATTTATGTAAAAACTATAGCTCTGATACCAATTGTTGGAAAAGTAGTATGCAACAAAAATTTTAAAATTTTTTATACCAAAGTAATTTTTAAGACACAAGTTTGACACGCTATATTCATACATTAACTAGATCTTACTAATTTTGTTTGCCGAAAAGCTCCTGCTATACATGAAGCGAAGGGCGTTCCAAAAGAGCCTCAACCAACTGGTCTTCTTTGTTATTTTCTATCCATGACTGGTGTGTGTGTGTGGGCACACTCATATAGCTCTTCCAAGCTACACTCCTTCCAACCAATTGAGAAAACCCATAACTATGGTTCGTGATTTATGAACAATAATTCTCAGGTGAGTTTTAGAGACTCACAAACAGAGTGCTCACTCAAGATTTCTCAACTAATCTACATAACAATGAACCTTACTCCCTATTTATAGAGGCTAGGTCAATTAATCCTTATCAGATAAGGACTCAAAAATTCAAATATGGATCAATATCTGATAAAAACGAGTGAAAACATGTGATTAGATTATGGTTCAGTCTACAAGCTGAACTGATAGATCGGCCTGCCAAACTTACTCCATCGATAGGTTGAACCTAAAGTCCAGTATACCAAACTTATGATATTTTGATCCCTACAAATCTTTATTTTCCACCTGAGATTTTTAAGATAGGGCCTTAGTTTTAATTCAAATAACCTAATAGGGAAGTTGTTTGATTAAAACAGTCATATCTAGATAATCTCTAGGAAAATAAATATTCCTGATAATTCAACAAGTTTATCTTGAATTAATTTATACAAAATTAATTCAACCAAAAAATTGACATGAATTATATGATTCTATCAAATTTCAACCAATTTAATAATTTAACATATGTTACCAATTTACTAGAAAAGCACGCCGTATCGTTACAGGATTTATTATAAGCTGGTAGAGGGGACGTGATGGACCTATATAGTTTAAACTTTCGATAATTATGAAACCCAATATCCTAGATATATATTTTATAATTATCAACTCTAATGCTATTACAATAAACGCTTAGAGTTGCACTCTTAAACTATATAGAATTACAAAGCCTAAATAGCTAAGTCTCCATGACATATTATAATATGTCGTATCCGTATAGGATTATCTATAATTGGCTTAAGGATAAATTTTGTGTTACCTTCCCGATTATTTTTTTCTTATGTTCTATTATCTCACCATCAGAAAACTTACCATCTAAAAACAGTATACCATACGGTTACATCTATGTATCCAAATGGTTGAGCACTCCAGTTTTCTAATTTTAGGATAACACATAAAAGAGGATATCAACGACTCCTAAAAAGAAGCTATAAATTCTGTATTTATGAATAACAAGTCTACGCTATCAAGAGTCATGCCCCCAACATCCCAACATGCATACCAACATAAAATGTGGATGTAACCCTTTAGTTCATCAAAAGACATAAGTCAAGATAACGGGCCTATTATTCATTTCAAGATTAAGATACAATACATATGATTGTCTAGGGTGAATTGATCAAGATTAAGATACAATACATATGATTGTCTAGGGTGAATTGATTTATCGAGATAGAATTATTAATCTAAATCAATTACACTTTATGTCCCGATCTAATACATCATCACCTATGACAATGCACTAATGTTTCTATTCATAGAGTCCACCACTGTTGGTCAAGATAAACCATCTCCCATTAGGGATATAGACAACATAACAATTTTGCATGAATAAAGTGCCCTACTTTATTCCTTCGATTACAGATCTTATGATTTAGACCATCACTTTTAGAATCATGTCTTCCGCACAATCTGTCCATCATATGCCTGTTTCTAAAGGTTTTGGCTTATAGTCTCAGACTTTTTTTTGCTTATCATACATTCAACAAATATGAATGCAAATAGGATAAGAATTTGGTATATGAATAATAAATAAATTCTTTATTAATAAAAATATCTCTAAAAATATATTACATTTTTGCTCCTTAGGGCATACATGTCTAACACTATTGTCTCTTACAAACGGTGTTTTATTTTTGTCTTTCTTAATTTTTTTGATATATTATTCTTTTTTTATTTTTCTTTTTTAAGGCTTTATTTTTTTTCCTTTTTCTTCTTTTTTACTCTTTTGTGTTATATTGTGGTTTTGATTTAAAATTTTTCCTCTTTTTTCCCTTTAAACTCTATTTATCTATCATTGTCTTTTATACTTGGTCTTTATTTTTTTTCCTTTTTTAGTTTCACCTTTTTTTTACTCTTCCTTTGTTTTTCAGTATTTTACTTCTTCTTTTTTTACATTATTTATCCACTATAGTGTCACTCTAAATATTCTCATATCTTTTACCTTTTCATTCCTTTTTTTTTAATTTTTCTTTTTATTTCAACTTTTTCAATTTTTCTTATACTCTAAATAAACTTTCTCATGAAAATAATGGCTTACACCACAATTAAAGAGAAACTAACACAATAATGATACATGAGTGCTTTAAAAGATAAAGTAACAAAAAAACTTTCAAAAATACATATTTGAATTAAAATCAAATTGTGTCACCAGCCGAAATCCTTTTTTTTTTGTTTGTTTTAGAAAAGATTGGATCTATTTTTTACTTTTACTACTTTACTCATCGTAAAGAACTATCCACTATAGTTGTATCATATTTTATCTAAAAATAAACAATTTATTGAAAAAGGGATTGAAGTGTATTTTCTTAGAATTTTACATTTTAAACATATGTCATTGAAGTACTTTTTTCATCTAATTTGTCTCTATTAAAATTATTACACTCAAATATGTCCTCATTTAAATATTTTTCTCACAATTCTCTAGTATATATATATTTATATCAAATATGGTTTTCATAAATAACATTTTTTATATACCTAATTGCTTAACTGAAATAACTTTTCTTAAATAATTAGTCAATAAAGAAACTAATAGTGTGTTTGAAAACACTGAATTGAGCCAATAAGTTTTGGTTTAAACTAGTTTTACTATAATATTTTCTTTCTTATAATTAAAATTATTCTTATGTCTTTAATGCAAGCCTTTAGTTTAAACCTTGTATTCAAACAAATATTAAACTTTTTGAATAAAAATTCAATAAATGAGGCACGTATATGTGTAAATGTACTTTTGAACTAGTATATATATAAAAGAGTGAAACAAATGCTGGAGAATTTTATTCATAAGAAAAGAATAAAGGCTAAGAATTTCTAAAAATGAGAGAGTATTTCAGACGTATATGAACACTTTCCTTAAAAGTTTTATTTGCCCTTACTTCTTGAAGTTTGCTAACAAGTTTTATGAAAAATTTTCCCCAAGATACAACAAACACTTGAACATAATATCTAGCAAAAATATTGTGTCTTAGACTAAGATATGAAACATGTAAAATGCTGCAGATTTAATAATAGACAGAGGGTACCATTTCACGAATGTATATAACCGATTTAAGTTGTACAACCTTTGCTTAAAGGTACTTCTTCAATTGTAAAGGTAAGTCTTCATATGTAAGGATATCTATTCATAAATCTATATAATTATTACAACAGATTTGTCTGTTGCTAACAAGTATTTAGGTTTGTATGAAAGCATACAATCAATGCTTACACCGATTTGAAACATCTCTAAAGACACAAATTTTCAAAGTGAATCAAAACAGAAGGCACCGTAGCGCTCATTGTTTTGCCACTATTTTATGGCTGCTTCCTAGTGTTAGGTATTCTGTCCCAAAATTAGTTGATTCTTTCGATAGCATTGTGGCCTCAATTTTTTTATCTTTGTATTTTTGTTATTAAGATATTGAACCCTTGATTTTTGTTTCTAGGGATTCGATTTAGCCGAATTATGTTGTTTTGATTTTTCTTTTAATTTAGTAATGGATTATTTTTCCTAGTTGAATGTTCTTCACTGTTGTTTATGCTTCTAATTAATTGGCTACTAATCAGATGATTTATTAATTCATAATGAAATTGACAGGAGATTTATTCTTTTTAATCATAGTGTTGAATGTCATAAATTGCATGTATGATAGACATATACTTGCATAGTTTGTGTAGTCGATATGTAGAAATCTATGGAATTTAATGAATTCTTGATTGTTATAACTCACATAGACACATCATGGGTTTGTAGTTGAGGGTATTTTTTGTGTAACTCGACCAAAAGCATCGAATAATTTAGAGATTTTTGACTATTAATTAGGATAATAAATTATGTTAATGAGATAGATTATTGAAATGGATTAGTTACAGTGAAATTGGAAACCCTAAGTCTTTATTTTATTAATTTTGTCTTCTTTATTTTATTTTCCTTTTTGTTTATTTTTAGTTTTAATTTTTTTGCCATCTATTTATTTTTTATTATTAAAATAAAAATAGAGTTAATATATTTTTGGCATTTAGTAGGCAATCAATCCTTATAGAACGATACTCTGCTCACTACTTTATTACTTGTTTAAATGATAACGAGTACTTACGTTGTGCAATTTTTCACAACAATCCCCAATCCCAAGTGCCAATGGGAGAACTTGGCTGTTGGCGTCATGTGTGCAAGCTGTGATCAACATTCCACTATACTTACACCTTAGAAACATCTCATCTACCACAATAATCGGCCTATAGTGTTTCTGTTAGACATGTATGCCCTAAGGAGTAAAAATGTAATATGTTTTTGGAGGCATTTTTGTCAATAAAGAATTCATTTATTATATATACCAAATTCTTGTCCTTTTTACGTTCATATTTGTTGAATGTATGTTAAACAAACAATAGTCTGAGACTATCAGTCTAAACCTTTAAGAATTAGGCATATGATGGATAGATTAT